>JBAMBJ010003113.1:0-80340 GCA_037043495.1 Drosophila recens | reverse complement strand
AGTAGTTCAATCGAGCCTGAACTGAAACAGTCCGATACAACTCTAGTGTCTATCGCCCGACCGCCACAATCTGTCGACCGTTCGGAGCCTGCCGTAAAAATTTCAAGGTGAAAAGATTTGTAATTGAAAATAGCAACAAATACCGCAAGCACAAGCATAATAAGTAAATCGCAAGCAAAGTGTTCAACGCAATAGATATAAAACGAAATTTGCACACACAAAACAAGCAGAGCAGTGAGCACCCCGATATACATTCGCATAGAAAAATGTGTAAAGTGAGTGCATGTGTGTGTGTGCGTGTCTCTCTACATTTGTGACTGTGTGCGTGCGTGCAAATTGAATAAGAAACGGGCACAAAAAAAAAAAAACGGCACCAATGCATTTACGCTGAAAATGTGAATAATTTACTACAAAAATAGTGTGTAGAACTGTTAACAAATGTGTTTTTTATTAAGCACAATTGTGTGCGCGTTGCTGGACGCCGACGACAGTGTGCGTGTATATACATGTACATATACATTTGTATATATGTATATTTGTACATGTGTGTGTGTGTGTGTGTGCGAGTGTGTAGTGAAAAAAACCTAAAAATTTTTTTGGAAGCCATTTGGCGACGTTGCCGCAAATTGTTTAATACCCTTTTGTTGTTGTTGTTCATGTTTAAAGTGGCTTGGCCTTTTCTTCTCTTCTCTTCTCTTCGTTTTTTTTTTTGCAAAATTTTTTTTTTGCAAATTTGCCTTGCACGAGCTTCGTTTACTTAATGCTCTCCCTCTCTCACACGCGCTGCTGTGTGGCGCGCTCTCACGCTCTCGTTGTGTGTGTGTGTGTGTGCTCTCGCACTCGTTTCGCTCTCTCGCTCACGTCAAATTTTTGTTCCTTTTGTCCGATTTTTTTTTTTTTTTAGTTGCAAAACGAAAATTCAACATATTTCTTTTGTGGCGTTCAGTTTTCGTTATAATTTCATTGAATTTAAATGCATAAAAACTGGAAACTGCCAAGTGTAAGTTAGTTGCATATGAAAAAAATGCTAAAAAAGAAAAATTAAAACAGGCAGCGACGTTGTCGTCGCAGTCGCTGTCGCTGTCGTCGTCGTCGTCAGCTGCACAGTGCAACAAATCGATGTGAACGTCAAAGCAAAGCAAAAGAAAAACCACAAACAAAAAAAAGATTGTGTGTGTGTGTAAAGTTTAATCAAAATATTATTAACGAAATTTATCATGTGTTGTAAATATGGTAAACAAAAATCAAAATTCATTGCAAGTATTGAAAGTGAACGAGTGTGTGTGTGTGTGTGTGTGTGTGCAGCCCTGCGTCGACGTTGACGTTGACGTTGACGTCGATATCCGCCCATCCTTGCAGCTGTTGTTGTTGTTGTTGTCATTGCAGCCGCAACAGAATTAAATGCGTTGTTGTTGTTGTTACAATTTTCGTTCACTTTCGCTTCATTTTCGTCGCGTTTAGTATTGTTGTTGTTGGTGCTGTTTGCACTTTGTACCTTTTTACTTGTTGTTTCTTTCTTACACATGTGTGTATAGATTTTTTTTCCATTCTGATTGGATTTGGTATTGGCATTGTTCTTGTTGCTGTTTCTGTTGTTGTTGTTAAATACGCAGAAACAGCTGTCAAAGCAATTTAGTCATTTTGTTTATAACTAAATCAGCTGTTTCCACATTGTTTACACTCAAACAGTCACTAGATGATGACTCCATTAAATTGGAACAGGAATTTCCAATGCAATAAACACACAACGTCTAATTCCTATTAAGGTAATACGAGACTTGGCCTAAAAGTTGTCAGCTTGAATAAGTCTATAACGGAATATTACCATCTAAATGAGCGAGTGCATTATGAATATAATAATGCGGAAATCGATGAAGTTAATATGAAAAATTGCTATAGAATCGATTAGTTTTCAGTATCAATTTAACTGAATTTTTAACTATACTTAAAAGATAATAAAATTACTAAAACTTTGAATTTTAAAGTCTTTATTCAACTCGATTACAATTGTTTGTTATTGCTGAATTAGAATAGCTCATATGAAATCGATAAATTTGTTTAAATATATCGATAAATCCTTATCGACATGATCGATAAGTATGCATATATTTTTAACATAACAAATCTTCAATTCTTTTGCTTCGTTTTTCCTTTTTTATAATAATCGATTGAACTGAAAGCTTTGCTGAATTAAAATAGTTCATATGAAATCGATAAATTTGTTTAAATTGATTGACAAATTGTTATCGATATGGTCGATAAGTATGCATCTTTATAGAACTTTTTTGCTTTACAATTCTTTATATCTTTTCTCTAATTATTTTGTCTAATTTTTCGTTTTTTATAATAATCGATTGAACTGAAAGCTTTGCTGAATTGAATAGTTCATTTGAAATCGATAAATTTGTTTTAATTGATCGACAAATCGCTATCGATATGATAAGTATAACTTTACATATTACTTAACAATTCTTTATTTCTTTTCTCTACTTTTTCTCCTTTATTTTTATAATCATAAATTTAAATTATACTTTTCTAAATTAATTTAACTTAACAATTCTTCACTTCTTTCCTGAACAAAGAACTTGCCAATTGGAATATTCTGCCCATTTCAATGTCGTTCGTTGTCTTATTGGAGTCCATCCGTCTATGATTAACCTTGAATTGTTGCTGATACAGCGCAGACAAGAGAAGAGCAGAGAAGATTCTCTTAGTCACAAATTTGTCTTGTCTGCAGCTCATATTTCAATATCCTTCTGATCGGGGGTAACTTTTTAAATGCTGTCTCAACTTGTTTCGAACTCGTTATCGAGTTTGATTTCTGTTTAGAAATTTGATATGTATCGATAACTGTTTAATCATTATTTTTGCAAGGCGGCAACTCTATGCAACTAACTGTCATTGTTGTTCTTGTTATTGTTATTCGTCTGCGCTGTGATGGATGTCAAAAATTGTTGACAAATGAAAATGTATTGTAAATAAAAATGAATTTATTTATTTTTGTTATTTATTTGTTTGGCTCAGTTTATTTTGATTTGATTTTATAATTGAACATTTCCATTTGTATCTTTTGGATATGCAGTATCTTATTGCTTAGTGTGCTCTGCTTTCTTACTACTTTCTTTCGTTTCCTTCTCTTTCGTCCTCCTCCTTCTCCTCCTCCTACGCGCTTTGTGAGTCATTTCTCTTGAGTCTTCGTTTTTCGAGTGTTTTTCGTTTCGGTTTAATTGAATTGCATTTAAATGCCTTTTGTCAAGTTTTGATTTTGCATTTCACTTTGACCTTTTCCCTTTTGCTCTTTATCTTCGTTGTTGCGTTGTCGTTGTCGTTGCCGTTGTCGCTGCTGCGCTATCATCAATATTGATTACCGGCAGCTGTCTTCTTCGTCTTCTTCAGTGCCAGTGCCAAAGAGAGCCACACAAATTGAGAGAGCGACAGAGAGAGTTAAACGAGTGCCGACAATCGACTCATGCTCTCCACATTTTGCACTTTGTGCTCTGCTTTATGCTCTCTTTCTCTCGCTCTCGCTCGTTTTGCCAATTTGCACTGTTTGCTTGCTATGTTGGCCCCACCGCAGCCCTTTCCCGCCCACTTGTAGGCGCCCACGTTGCACTGTGGACAAAATCGATGGATTTGTTTATGTTAATTAATAATTTTGAGTGTATCAAAGATATCGTCTGTCCTTTTACGGTTTTTTTATTCTTTATTTATTATTTATTTTATTTATTATTTACACATTCAATACTTGAATTCTTGATTGAAAATTAAGAAACAGTTGCTTAAATATTATATTCTTCTTTATCAATATTATAATTAAACCAAAATGATCGATAAAATGTTTTAATTATTGTTACTTTTATAGATTAGAAAAATTACCAAATTTGAGCTACAAAATTTTTTTAATGAATGTCAGCTAATCTATCGGAATTTCCCACTGTGCATTGCTGACTGCGTTACGCGTGTCTCCTCAGCCTCTGTACGTATGTGCGTGTGTGTGTGTGTTTGTGTGTGTGTGTAGGCAGGAGGCCAACAGGCTGCCTCACTCTCTCACCCGCTCCCATTGCCTCTGCCGCGGCTCTTTCTCTTTTAGTTCTTATTTCTCCTCTGCTCTATGGGGAAAATTGTTGCAATTTGTTTAACGCGCATTCGCTCTCCATTTGTAATTTTTACTCTCTCTCTTTCTTTCTCTCGCTCTTCTGCTGCTGCTGGGCTATCTGTTGTTGTTGTTGTTGTTCTTGTTGTAGTTGTTCTTCATTATATTTTTTGCTTCATCGATTTTATACTTGGTCGTTGCAATTAGTTCTTCTGCTGTTGCCATTTCTCTTCACTGCGCTTTGTTCTGTTCCTTGCAGTTGCAGTTGCAATTGTTGTTGTTGTTTTTATTATTATTGCTTTCTCTGTTGAGGCAGGCGTCACCTTCCATGGCAAATTGTATCTGTTGGATATATGGATAGTTACGCATATGTAAGTGCATTTGTGGCACCTCTATCAGATGCCTTGATTATGGGCTACTGCTCCTATAACCCACTTGATGTTGCATGCGACATGGGGCATGGGGCATGTCTTTGTGGCAAACACATAAATATCAGTTATCTCAGGTAATGAGCCAAGATAAATCTAAAGTGTTGCAGACTTTGATTACCTGCACTTAAGTCGTAAAATAATCATGTGCATCAAGTTAGCTAAACACTTTTGAAAAAAACAACTTTTAAGGGATGGATAATTTGCCGTTAATTATCCGTAAATTATTCGTGAAAAAATTAATTTTGCCGCTCTTTTATTTTTTAAAAAAAAATAATGTTCTGCTAACTTGATATCAAGTTAGCAAGACACTCCCACAATTCTGACAATTTTCGAAATCTTTTCATCGTGGAATTTGCCGTTTATTATCCGTAATTTATTCGTGAAAAAATTAATTTTGTCGCTCTTTTACTTAAAGAAAAAAATAATGTTCTATCTTGATATCAAGTTAGCAGGACGGACTGTCGTTGCTGTTAGTTTAACATTGGCCTGTTATGTTAACATTTCTGGTATATAACATAACATTTTGGTGTATTTATAATGTTTAACCAGTTTTAGTGCCATTAATTAATTTTCAAAAGTTTGCCAAATTTATGAATTTTGTATGCTAACACATTAGTAAGTATATAAAACTGAATTATGTTACATAGCAGATATGATAAAAGAACAGTCCAATGTTAAACTAACAGCAACAGGAAACTTGTGAAAATTAATTAATGGCACTAAAACTGGTTAAACATTATAAATACACCAAAATGTTATGTTATATACCAGAAATGTTAACATAACAGGCCAATGTTAAACTAACAGCAACGACAGTCCGTCCTGCTAACTTGATATCAAGATAGAACATTATTTTTTTCTTTAAGTAAAAGAGCGACAAAATTAATTTTTTCACGAATAAATTACGGATAATAAACGGCAAATTCCACGATGAAAAGATTTCGAAAATTGTCAGAATTGTGGGAGTGTCTTGCTAACTTGATATCAAGTTAGCAGAACATTATTTTTTTTTAAAAAATAAAAGAGCGGCAAAATTAATTTTTTCACGAATAATTTACGGATAATTAACGGCAAATTATCCATCCCTTAAAAGTTGTTTTTTTCAAAAGTGTTTAGCTAACTTGATGCACATAAAATAATCTAGCATTATATATGTTTCGATCAACGATATTATCGATTATTTATAAATGTTGAGTACGGATTAAAATTTGAAAAAGGAATTCAAATGTATCCGTTTCAAAAAGATATAAAACCATTCTAGATTTGTTAATGTTTATTCTCTTAAAAATGTTATCGATTACACTAAATGGAGCTAAAAAATCTTCATTTATTAAATTCAGTCAGCTAAAACCCACATTCTAGATTTATTTGTTTCTCAACACAAAACAATTTGCCATTTGCGAAATGATCGCTGATGAATTCTCAGATCTTTACCTCCATTCTCCAGCAGCAACAACAACAATACAAATGTGTTGTTAGCTGTGGCAAGAACAAGGCCAATAGACTCTCGACAGCAACCTGCGCGGAGTGCTCTGACCAGTGTTGACCTATAACTGATTTGTTGTTATGTTTTTTTGTTTTATCTTTATTTTTTATTGTTTTTGTTTTGTCATTTGCAAAAATTTTGTTGTCGTTTTTTGGTCAAAGAGTTGCTTCAAGGTCTTGACTTTGCCTTCGGGCTGGAGGCACACGCAAGAGTTCAAAACGTCAAATACACGCGCCCGTTTACACACACACTCACGCACACACACACACACACACCTACAATAGTTAAACAGTTCACGCAATTTATGAATGATCGTCAAAGCTTACGGCTATTAACAAATACACACATACGTTTCATTTAACGCTCTTTTAATTTTTTTGCAAACTTTTTTAGGTGACTTTCTCTGCCATTGGGTATATTGGTTTTTTAAAAGAACTGGCAACTATTTTCCAGGGTTGTCAAATGAATTTGAAAACAGATTTTTTCAATACTAAATTCTGTTGTTATAAATTTAACATTTTAATTATAATTTTCATATGAGGAGAATCTTTAGGTAGAACTAGATTAAATAGAAGTCAACTTAATTAAGTCATTTATTTTCTGACTACGTTTCTTCTAGTATATTTAATTCCGAATCCTTAAGAGTATTAACGCAACGAATTTTTTGATTGCCAATGTGTATTTCTGGTCTTTTTTTTGTTGTTTGTTTTGGCAGTCGTCAATTGCGCGTTTATTTCCGTAAACGAATTCAATTAAATCATACATGCAAAACAAATGAAAGCAAAAAAAAAGCAAATATTTAAAATATTAAAACTGTTTCAAAAGAAAAAAGCGCAACGAAACTCAAACAATTTGGCAAACGGCAATGTAAAAATAAAAACAATAAAAATAAAAGTCTAAACAAAACAATAGAAAAAAGGAAGCCCGTCTAATGTGGCACTTAACTAATTCAACAAACTACGACGCACGACGGAAATAATGAAATCAATAATAAATAAATAAAAAAAAATAATAGCAACGAAGAAGAAAACTCAAAATCATCAACATGATTATCATCATCATGCTGATGATGATCGTTAAAATGTTTAATAACGAGGCAACAGTGAACTACGCAGTTATGAAATCTACTCGTAATACAACAAGCAGATACAGATACAGATACAATAAAAAATAGCTACTAGACCTCAAGCTATAGCTTAAGCTAATATGCTATAGATGGATTGGTTTTTGCAGCCAAAGATACAGATACAAATGTAGCTGAGAGTCAGAAATGGAAGATAAATAAGCGTATTATCCAATTAAATTTTGTATCTTTTTTTTGTTATTCAATTTTCCTTTTAGTTAGTATCTTTTGCTGTTTGCATACATTTCAAGTCGAAATCCATTAATGCATTCGCTTAGAATTTTTGCAGTCATATTTAGTTATTAGCACTTTGGATGATCAGCAGCAGAAATAGCTTTGATATAATAATGTTTATACTTTTAAATTGTATAGAATAGGTATTTTATTTGATTATTTTATGCATTTAAGTAAAATGCAGCAAACTGAAAGATTTTATTCACGGATTCATAGGATTTTTAATAGATCGATGTAAAGATGCATTCACTTAATGGAAATTTATGTCTTTTATATTTAGACCGCGTACTTAAAATGTAGTACAGGGGTCTTTTAAATTTGTCACAAAAAAAAAGTACGTAACAGGCAGAAGGAGGCGTGGCAGACCCCATAAAGTATATACACTTACCAGACAAACTATGCGTTCAAACTCTTTTTTACTTTAACAGCTATTGTAATTCAAGTTATCATAGTAAAAAATATATTTGGAAAGGTCGTTAAAATTCCGTTTGAATGATGCACAAATTTCCTTAACCCATTAAGTACGCATTGAAAAATTAGAATTTTTGTGTGTAACTTTAATCCTCGATTTTTTCAAAAAAATATTTTGATGCAAAAAAATTCTTCAAACAATTTTATTAGTAACTGCAAAAAAAAAATTTTCCAAAAATATTTTTGCTAGTATTTTTTATGATTTTTTTAAAATTGCTAAAAAGACACTTTTTGTGTAAAAAGTGGGAAAAAGGGGTTAAAATAGTAATTTTTAGAATTTTCAAAACATTATAAAAATAACTATCAAAAATATTTTTGAAAACTTTTGTATATTCTTGAACAGCATTTTTTGTTTTTAATTATTCTTTTTGTGTTATATTTGATATTTTATATTAGTGTTGTAGTTTTTTACAAGATATTTTTGATTTTTATACTTGGGACGTGGTTTCATTTGTATCTGTTAAATAATAATAATTATTGCCGTAGATACATAATGAATGCAATCATGCATAATTAACTTGAACCGATAATTCACATTACTTAAATTGAAGTAATTATTTCAGAATAATAAGAGCACATTTATCGCAATGCCAACCAATTCCCCAAAGGTTTCGATTTAATTATTAAATGTTTTTTTTGGTCCCCCCTTAAAATGGCGCCCAACGTATCGCGTTGTGCACTGCAATTAATTATAAGCAGAAATTGAACACGCATTCAATTGAATTAGTAAAGTAAATTGAATATGCGATTACTAATATTGTTTATTTTGTTTATTTGCAGGAATTAAATTTCTACAGCTTACTGCATTGCTAGTAAACCGGGCACAAAGAAATTGAGAAATAATTCCGCGAGACAAAAACAAAACATCAAGTAAAATAAACATAAATAAAATAAATGGAAAAATTTAGAGTGTAAAAAATAAAGTGCAACAAAGTTTTTGATTTCATGCTGAAAAAAAAGTTAAATTAAAATTCTTAGTTAAATAGTGTAAACACATATATAAATATTATTATTATTATAAATAACATATAATAAAAATTAAATTAAATATTTGTGTACCATTTAAAGTGAATAATAATTTAATGATAACAACAACAACAGCTGTGCTGTGTGTAAATGTGTGTGTGTGTGGTGAATGTATGTAAAAATTGAAACGCCCGCTAAGCAAAGTCAAGCGCTAGATGGCGCTGTGATGGCTTATGTAGTTGTTGTTGCTAATCAAACAACGCGGAAAGGCAAATTATAGCTTTGCAAAAAAGAGAGAAAAAACCAACAACAGCAGCAACAAATAAATTTAAATTTATTACTTAGCATAACAAAATCAACACAATAATAATAGCAAAAGCAGCAACAACAACTGAATTTTTCGCGTCTCTCGTTTTTCGGTTGTCGTCGTCGTCGCGGTCGCGATTGTCGCCGTTGCCGTTGCCGTCGCCGTTGTCGTTGTCGTCGTCCGTAATTCGTCAGTCATCAGTTGGTTGCACCTGGAACGCAACCGGTCGCTATGTATCGTCGTCGTCGCCTGGTTGCCGCTAGTTTCATCTTTGAAGTGGGCAAATCGTGGGCAGCAGCAGCAACAGCAACATACACTGTTTAGCGACAACAGCAGCAACTAGTTGCACAGACATTAAACAAACATAATATAAATAAATAAAATAACAAAAACAATTTGACCTTATATATTAAAACATTTATTCAAAATAATAATAAAACAAACAATTATATTTCGTCCAAATAATCCAAGTATTGTCGGCAATCTGGATTATTTGCTGAAAACTTTGCGCACGCTGAAATCCAATTCGATTATGGCCGAGAATCAAAGCGCTGCCAACGAAGATTCCGGTCAGCAACAGCAACAACAACATACACAACAACAGCAGCAGCAACAACAACAAGTAGCAACAGCAGCAGCAGCAACAACAATTGCTAATAGCGGCCAAGCAAGCGGCAGCAACTCGGCCGCCTCATCGCCAGAAAACTCGCAAGAATCACACAGCATTGTAGCAGCAGCAACAGCAGCAGCCACAACAACAGCAGCAACAGCAACCACAACACGCCGGCAACAGTCCACGCAACAGCAACAACAGCAACGCGCCAGCAGCAACAACATGTTTGATCGTCACGTTAATGCCAAGTTAAAGCCCACAGGTGGCAACACTGGCGGCGGTGGCAACACGGCGCCCGCACGTCGCAATTCAATACAGACAGCAGCACGGGGTGTGAGCATGGTGAGCACCACCAACATTAAGAAACCGCCGTTGACCAAGGTGAATTCATTGAGCGGCAGCGGGCAACATCATCATCATCATCATAATGTGTCGCATTTGCATCATCATCATCATCAGAATAGCAACAACAGTAACAGCAACAATAGTAACAACAGCAACAGTAACAGCAGCAACATACAGCGCACTACCAGCGAAAGTTTGCGTTTAAATGCGTTGAGTCGCGGCGCTGCAGCAGCTGCTGCTGTTGAGGCAGCAGCAGCATCGACAGGAACAACAGCAGCAACAAGTGCTGCTGTATCGCGTGCGGCAAGCAATTTAACGTTGAACAGCAGCGCCTCAAGTGTTTCGTTGGCGCCCAAATCGAGCAGCAGCAACAACACGGCGGCAACAACAACCACCACCAGCAACAACAGCAGCAGCAACAGCGGCAGCAATAGCAGCAACAACAGCAAGGCCAGCTCGCCAAATAATAATGGTGCAACTCGCGGCAACAATCAGACGTTGCAGCCACAGCAGCAACAACCACCACCACAGCAGCAACATCATCATCATGCGCATCACCAACATCAGCATCATCATCATCATCATCACCAGCAGACAAGTCACAGTCAAGGCCATCAGGCCAGCGCAGCAGCAGCAACAATTGCTGGCGCCTCGAGTGTCTCAACGGGCAACAATCGCAAACCAAAGACGACTTCCTCATTTCAAATCACCTCGGTGACAGTGGGACATGCCAGCAAATTAAATGCAGCCGGCGATACGGGCGATGAATCCGCCGATGATTTGGATGAATCTCATACAGATGATAATAGTCGCATTACCGATTTAGAGAACGAAACGCCATCCATGTCGGAGGATACGTTCTCCAAGGAGGAAGTATTTTTTGCGAACAATGCGCTGAGCACCACGGCACCGGTAATACCCACCAGTTCACAGTATGGCCTCGTTGTAGTGGATCCTATGGCTGGTCATCATCATCAGAGTACATTACAAAATGTTCAAGTCAACGTTTCGGCTGATAATATTATCAATGTTGTGAGTGCAGGTGCGGTGACCCCAGGTGGCAGCAAGAAAAAGGACACGGATTTGAAGGAGACACAACATCGCAGCGAACGTTTCAAGGTGGTTAAAATTGAGTCGACGGAACCGTTTAAACGTGGTCGTTGGATGTGCATGGACTATTTGGATCACTCGAGTGTGGGTGCGGCCAATAATAATGAAAAGACTGCTAATACGGAGGCAACAGCGGGTGGTATTGCTGCTGCAGATGATGCAACAACAACAGCGCCAAAGACAACAC
The DNA here is from genome assembly GCA_037043495.1 of Drosophila recens. NCBI lineage: Eukaryota > Metazoa > Arthropoda > Insecta > Diptera > Drosophilidae > Drosophila > Drosophila recens. The sequence goes on along the minus strand of JBAMBJ010003113.1, from coordinate 68,974 downwards.
AGAGCATGATACTGCCGCCAACAATGTTGCATGAGAATCATATGGAGGCTGCCTCAGCGGATGCCAATTGGAATTTTGCCGAGCATCAGCAGCAACAGCAGCAGCAGCAATCACAACAGCAGCAGCAACATCAACAATTGCAGGCGACAGCAGCAACAGTTGTTGGCACGCCCAGTGGTGTGATGACTGCCCCAGCCACAGTGGTGCATGGCATGCAACAGTTTGTTGCCGATGCACAACAGCAGCAACAACAGCAGCAGCAACAACAACAACAGCAACTCTATGATAGTGTTAATGCCAATGCTGCTGCCACGCCCAACAATGCAACAACATCGGAGGGCACGCCACATGGACAAACAATGCCAATGGATTATGCGACAGCAGCAGCACAACAGCTGCAACAGTCGCTGCAGCAGTTGAAGCAACAGGAGGAACAGGCAGCAGCTGCAGCAGTTGCTTATTTGCCGCCCACCACCAACAACAACAGCAGCAACAACAACAACAATACGACAGCAGCAGCAACGTGTTGCTGTGAGTGATCCGCAGCTGGCAGCAATGAGCAGCAGTTATGTGGAACAGCAGCAGCAACCATTGTCGCCGGGTTCACAGACGCCACAGGCACCGCCCACATTTGCAGCTGTTGCTGCCGGGCAACAACAGCCGCCGCCAACGGCCAACTTCCAGCTGGAGCAACAGCAGCAACAACAGCAGCCAACATCACAAATTGATGGTGTTGCACCAGTGTTTCCAGCAGCAGCAACAGTTGCAGTTGCAGCAGTAGCAACACCAACACCACAGACTTCAAACACTTCCACAAGCATAGCAGCAGCAACACCCTCGGCAACAGCAGCAGCAACTGTACAGACTCCGGGACAAACATTGCCATTGTTGTCGCACATGAGCAACTATGAGTCTTCAGCCGGCGTCATGGCAGCAACAACAGTTGCAGCTGCTGCTGGGATACCAACGTTACAGCTGCAAAGTGCACCGGCAACAATTGCTGATGTGCAGCAAATGGTTGTCGCTGGTGTGTTGGATGAGCAACAAGCACAACAGCAATCAGCAGCAGCAGGAGCAACACAACCCCAACAACAACAACAACAGATTCCGCCAACAAATATCGCGAGTGTTAGTGCCAATAATAATGTTAATTTAACAAATTCAAACGCAGCAGCAACAGCAGCAACAACAACAACAACAGCAGCAGACGCAACATCGACAACATCGCTTGCTTTAAGCGATGAACAGCAATCGACAACATCGGCAACAGCAACAACAACAGCAGCAGCAGCTGCAGGAGGAGCAGCAGCAGCAGCAACAACTGCTGCAACAGCAGCATCGACAGCGACACAGATACAACAGCTACAGCAGCAACCAAATGCAGAATCCGAGACTGAAAGGTAGGTGACAAATTTATAACTTAATTTAGTTGAATTTTATATTCTGAACTTGACATTATCTAAGTCTAAATAAAGGTATAATCTAGAAAATTATAAAAATGAAATATTAAATAATAACTAAACTTTTGGAAATGGAATTATGTATATTAATTCTTACGACCAAAATTACTTTTATAAAATATCTTTATGAAGTAGAAAACTTTCCTTTACCAATGTAATGGGATTTTCCTTTAACATAGAAATTTATATTTTAAATATTTTCGTTGAACATTCTTTGAGTAGAAAATTATACATTTCTCTCACTCATTTTGTTGTTAATGTAATTTAACGATATTTTATTTCTTTGAGTACATTTTCGTGTTGCGAATTCCCTTCCAAAGATATATGCTCTCTTTATCACAAAATCGCTGACGAATTTAATTAAAATATGCATTTAGCTGTAGCTTCCCAGAAGTGAAATCACAATCTTTAAATAAACTGTATGATAGATCGATATTTGACAACATTTTTTGTTTGTTTTTATGACTAACTTGAAAGATGCATAATATGCAAAATATGGGAAATTATTTGGTTGAATTTGTGAAGATTGACAAATTTCGATTAAATTTGTTATCGATAGTATTAAAAAAATAAACCCAATAAAACACGAAAAACGATCACAAAGTTATCGAGAATTTTCCGCATTAAAATAAGTAGGCATTTATATATAATAAAATATAGTAATTTACATAATTGTGCAAATTTCAATTCAATTAATTAAATTTTAATCAAATTCATGATTATTTCACATTCACATTTTTGTTTCATTTCGTTTCGTTTATTGATAAACATCTCTCAACTATTTCTTCCACTTTCATTCACAAAACTCAGTTCATTCATTCGCCGACTGACTTTGAACTTTGCCTTCTCTCCTCGCTTGCCCATTTCCCCCCTCTTCTCTCTACGTCTTGTCCGTTCTCCGTTTCTCGGCCTTATCGCGGGATTGTTTGTTTGAGCTGACCAAACATTTACTTCGGCAATCGCTGCCTATTTGTCTGTCAACTTTTGTTCTTAATCAATTAGGTTAGACCCCAAAACTATTTATACTCAGCTTATAGACATTTCCAAGTTGTCTATTAATAGAGAATAAATAACAAATAATTTGTCCCCATCTCTTTTTAAACGGATCTCATCCGGAAATGTGAAGCTCGCTTTGAGTTTTGCTAAAGTGCAAACACGCGCCACGTTTCCATTATCGCCAATTTCTTCCACTCGAAACATTTTGTGCCAAATTTATTTCTTGTTTTTTATTTTTTTGCTTCTTTTTTGTCAGCTCGTTCGTTGACTTGCAACGGGCCACAATCATCAACATAATCGTCATCATCAACAACAGCGACAGCGACTGCGAATGCCTCATTATAATAATTTATTTAATAAAAATTCATCAATGAAAATTAGCTTGAGAAATGAATTGAAATTGTTGTGTAGGTGGAATACTAGATGTAGAAAAGGCTTGCAGTGTACAGCGGGGAGAATTCAATTCAAAGCACGGGCTGGTGACACAAAAGGTCGCTTTAATTAAGCGCACTTTAAGCCATTCAAAAATTTTTGTCTCAATTATTTGATTATTACACTAGAAAGTTCAAGTTCATTCGGTACGTTGTGGTCTTTGTACCGATATGGAGATTTAGTATATGTGTGAATCATATATGAATAAGTTATTAAGCTTGATTAGATTAAAATACTTTCAAAAATGTAGAGTGTTGATACAATCTTACAACTGTTACAACTATACCTTGTCTTAAATGAAAAAAGATAGAGAAATCGTCAACAAAATGGCTAAAAGAACGTTAGGGACGATTTCTTCTTCCTAGACCGTACGAGCTCACAATGTTAAATTCCTTACGGTTTTGCAAATTCCTTGCGGATTCCGGAGGCTTAGGGAAACGTTCCTTAACGATTCCCGGGACATTCCCTAAGGCTGCGAACAAAAATATATACAGCTTGAAAAATGATTTATGTATTTAGAAAATATACAGGGGTGCCACAGAAATCGATTTCGTTTGAATTTCACTTAAATTTCATACAAATTTTAAACTCTCCTTGAGTTTTTATTTAATTCAACTTATTTTTAATTTTTAATACTATCAGGGGTGCCACAGAAATCGATTTCGGTTGAATTTCACTTAAATTTGTATTAACATAATTTAAATTAAATAAAAACATAAGGAGAGTTAAGTAAAACAGGGACTGTAATCATTGTCGGTTTTATTAAAAGAATTATGAAAAATTGATTATTTATATTTTAATTGATTTACTCGCAAAATAATTATTAATTTTGAGTGATGCTTTACAAATTAATCAATAATTATTATTTTTGAATAATAATAATTGTTTCAAAGGTTTTATTTTAAAGATAAATATTGCTATATTTCTCGCTTAAAAAATAAACAAATAATCATTATTTGCAGTCCCTGTTTAAAAGATGATCCAAAAAGCTGACAAATGATGGACAAAAGGTTCTCAGCTCTGTTTGATCAAGTCAAAACTCTGAGATGATAAGATTTGTTTTCACTTGTCTTTTATCGTTAGAACTTTATATTCAAATTCAGAGTAATTGGACATTTGGGGTATTAGTTCAAGTAATTTTAAAATTTCTTGTCATGGTTTTTAAGTTTGTTGGCGACAGTTTATATTTTTTTATTGTTCTTCTTTTGTGCCATAAAGCGATGCGATGACTAATTTGTTTGTTTGTATCTCTCTGTGGGTTGGTTTGTTGTTTGCAGAGTGTGTTTAGTAGGCAGTGTGAATGACTCATTTGAGTAGTGTGCGATAAATTGATTGATGAAAAATTACAAATGTGGCAAAAAGGCCACAGATTAGTCGAAAGACAAGGCAAAGTCAAGGCTTACATAGGCACTTATAGAGTATATACATATGTATATGTTAAAGGAGAAGAAAGAGAACAATTGAAGAGAAGACGGACAGAATTGTGAGTCGTGCCACAGCCGACAACGTCTTCTCCTTCTCCTTCTTCGCCTTGCTGCAAATGTGGCACGTCAAAGCCATAAAGACAAATGCAACTGGAAAATGTAAAGCGGCGGCAGGCAAATTACAATGAATTATGTGGCTTGGTATTAAAAATAACCACAGTCAAAGTCAGCAGCAGTCAAAGTCAGCAGCAGACGAAGCTAAAGCAGAAGCTGACTCTCTGCCTCTGACAACACGTCGTATGAGTAATGCGGCAAATGTCCGTCCCTCTGACTGACTGTCTGTCTGTCTGTCCGGCTTGTCGACTTAGCAACAGCTTGCTGTGTAATGTAATGCATGTAAAACAACAGCAGCAACATTGCTGACTCTTGAAGTCATGACTAAACGACTAGCAGATGCCCTGGAAAAATAATTCTTGTGAGATCTGAGGAGTGAAATACGATTCATTAAATATTTGCTGCTATAATATTTAAATAAATAAATAATAAATTTTTATATAGATTATTAAACGACTCGCGCATACCCTGGGAACTAAGTCTTGTGAGATAGAAGTTCCTGCCTGTTTTTAATACTTGCCACAAATGTTGAATTCAACTTTTAATGTAAAGTTTAAATTAAGCTAAAATTTAAATCTCAATGGCTAATTAATATTTAAATTTAAATGCATATTGTTGTGTCTACTGATTATCATTATTTTTTTAAATTTTATTTAAAATTTAACGTCATTTAAATTTAGAATCTGAAGAAAATAAAATTTAAATTTTTAATAGTTAATTTATTTTTCAATTTAAATTTATACCAATTATTTATATTTTTGATATGCCAACAGATTTTTTAACTTTCATTTTAAGTTTCATGTCATTTAAATTTACAAACAATAGTTCATATAAAATCCATTTTTTTCAATTCTGTTTCAAATGCCAAATCATTTTTTATCAACTGATGCTTAAAATAAAATTATTATTATATTTTTATTTCTACATTTTTTTCAACTGACTCTCTAGTTTATACCACCCTTCCTTATTCCCTGACTGTACATGTAGGGTATGCAAATGAACTGGGCCTGCACTTGACAACTTTGCTGTTATGTATTTAGCTATTTTCTTAGCGTCTGCACTGGCTGAAAAGTTGCTGCCAAAGCAAACGGTTAGACAATTTGTCCAGTTTTTTTTTGTTTCTTTTTTTTTTTTTTCTTAAAGCACTGCCGCCTGATTGATGCAATGTGGCAAGGGCACTATTGCAAGTGGACTTGCGTCACGAACTTGAGGCAGAAGTTGGGTAAGGGAATAGGCAAGGAAAAGGGGAAGGGATGGGAAAGGGGCAGACAGTGCAGCACTTCAATGACTGGTTTGCTGGATTGCTGTCTGCTTCTTCTCCTCCGCCCTCTCGTTACTCTAATGAAAACGAAAGTCTTTCTCAATGACACTTGAACAAGTTGCATTGTAAAACATTTACGCTTTATGTAAGCGGAGAAGAAGCGACCAGATTGAGTTGGATTATTCAAGCGGACAATTGGATAACGAATGGTCAGCAAAATGAATGCATAAATTAATAGGCAAAAATTGTTGAAAGTCTGTCTGATTTTCTTGATTAAGCTTAATTAATTGCGGGCGCGAAAAGACGATGATTATGTTGAAGTGAGAATTTTCAGAGAACTCTTCTCTGAGTTTGTTCTCTGATGATAAGAAACTTTAGTCCGAGTTTAATATAAAATCCATGTCTTTGCTGAGTTTAATTAAATCCCTTTCCTATTACAGTGATATGACAAAGCACATTTTATCATCTATTTGGAATGGTCAATGATTCGAGTTTGTCTCTCTGTCTGTCTCATTTGTCATCGCCCTGTTGCTGACTGAGCTCATTGAGCTGTCGCTTAAATTAAGCAAGGCAAATTAACGGGGCAACAACATAGCATATATATAAAAGAATTACCCATCATTTGCAGAGCAAATTCTGTAAGCAATGATTGACTTTTAGATACTCTGCAGCTGCAATATTTTATTTCAGTTTTTTTATTATAAAAGTTATAATAAAATAAGAAACATAATATGATATAATAAAATAAAAATATAATAAAATTATATATAAGTTTAAACCAGCGGTGGACACGAAATCTGAATTCGGGAACACTACAACAACATCAACAACAACCCTATTTGAGTCTACATAAGTTTGGAGCAGCCGCTGCTCCCGGAGCTACTGCGTGCCCACCGCTGGCTTAAACAATTAAAACAAATTAATATTTGCTGTGTGCAATACATTTTGGGGATTGAATAAATATATTAATACTTTTTCTGCCTTTATTATAAATTTGTAATTTTAATCGCATTTTTTTAATGGGTATTTAAAACGAGCACAATGCTGTAAATAAATAAATTACCATTCATTTGCCAAGCAATCCAAAAATAAGCTTATAATTATAAAAGAATTCCTCGACTCAAAACAACCGTGTATAAATTAATTTTATATTTATTTTAAAATTTTTCGAAATAAATTTTATGTGTAACAAAACTTTCTTAGCTTGTTTTGTACATTTTCTGATGTCTTGACACCCTTTTCTAAACAATTAGTGTGTATAGGGTATTAAAAACATAGGCAAAATCTTATAGCAAAAAGAAAAAAGAAACATTTTTGTGGAATTGTCGCAGTTTGTGTGTCGTTGTCGCTGGGCAGACGCGTCGTATACGTAATCAACATTATTATTATTATTTCTTTTTTCGGAATGTCTAACACGCGTCTTTAAACGGTCAGCTCTCACTCAGTTGTGTATTTAACAGTCCTGCTCTTTTTTCATTTCATTTCATTTATGAGTTTTGCTGCGACCTTTTCCGCATTTTTAATTTATTTTACAAAAAACGAAGAAGAAAATGAAACAAGCACACACACACACACATGAGTAATTATATTGAGCGTGCGTTTGAATGAGTGATATATGCATTTTATATATGTATAAGCATGAGGACTATCGACAGATTTACTGCAATGGAACGCAACGATCCCCAAGTCAACGAACTCCAAGAAACAGAGAGGCACGACAAAGACAGAGTGAGAGAGAGAGAGAGAGAGGGAGAGAGATATGCGTCATATGTTTCGTTGATAAGGCAACGACTGCAAATCCCTTTGGCATGGAAAATTGATTACCTCAACTAAATTCAACTCGTGTTCAAGGCGAGGCGCCACAAAAAAAAAAAAGAAATAGTAGTCATATGTCAAGTGTTATAATTTTGAGTTCTAGGCGCGTGGCATTGACCAACTTTATTTAACGTAATATTTTTGAAGTAAAGAAAATGGAATCTCCACCCATTTGATGACAGACACATCATCAATTCATTTAGGCGCCATTACTATGCATAAACAGCACGCGCTGTCACCGAAAAAATAGTCATAAAAAAACACAAAACAAACCAAAACAGAGACGGAGACAGAAAAGAGAAATGGGAACAAGAGAATCAGAGAGAGAAAAAAGAATCATCGAGTTAAAATCTGAACTGAAATTCGCAACGTTGTTCATATCTATGTCAAAGTCATATGGCTGTCAACTTGACAGGCAGCAGTTTACCTTAACTAGAGACACCTTTCCCCACCCTTAAAGAGCTACCTACACAAATATCTTGACACCTGTCCAGTCTGCTCAAATTTCCAATGGCAACACACGATGCGATCGCATCGAGTTTCCCAAGAAATCTAATGTAATAGTCACTGAATATTGTTTTTATTTAATATTTATAAATAAAATAAAACCTAGGGAAATAAATAAGAATTTATAAAGATAAAAGAGATCTCAGATAGAGATACAGTTTGTATTTAAAACTTCTCGGACTGCGAATATTTACAAAAGATAAAAAAGTTTAAGAATGTGAGAGATTTTTAATAGAATTCTTTAAAGAACTTTCTCAGATTGGCAATAATAAAACAGTTTTTGAAACTTAACAAAAAAGATAGCATCTATAGAGCTGAAGTTCCTATTAGAAATTTCTCAGATTCTTCAAAGTCTGCGAGATCTTTGATGACACTTTCTATTTGTATAATACTAAGTATAAGAATTTTTTACAATAAGAAGAACTTGGATCAAAATTATCATCATAAAAAATTGCTCAGATTCTAAATACATATTATATATTAACAATAAGACTCGTCTTTATAATAGAAATATCTTAAACAGATCTGGAATTCCTTGTAGAAAATTATCAGATTCTGAATCATTGCATATTAAAAGTGATTGTGGAATTATGGGAGCAACCTGACAGATGTACAATAAATCTAAAAGATTGCTTGCATAAATATTCCAAAGTCTGTTGTGATAATTATTAAAGTTTCACAGCAAATATTGAAAATATTTTGAATACTATATACATATTTTCTTTTTGTTTTTGTGGCAAGGTCGTAAACATTTCATGTGCCAAAATCAAAATATGCCTTGACTTCCTTCTGGTTTTCGCAGTGCTGTCTGTCAATGACGCCATTGACTTTAGTTTTTATTATTATTTGTGCTCTGTTGATGGTTTTTCACATGGTTTTGACCTACTAAGAACTGTATGTGGTAACTAATAATATGTAGATTATTCCCGAAAATTCCATTAGAAAGAAATAGAATGTACTTGTACAACATTCACTTCCGTTTTGGCTTTTTGTCTATGAGTTTCTTATCTAGAGCCCAAAACCACTTGTTTATCTAAATTATCTACTGTGTATCTATTTGCTTGAACCAAATTGAATATGAAAACCTAAAAAACACAAAAAGGAAATCTGAAAAAAAATTGAATAGTTTTTTTTATAAAACCAGCTGTGACAATAACAAATTTTGATCAAATTAACGTCATCAGATCCCATAGAGGAAGCCACCAAAAACATGTGGCAATTTAAATTTCAAATACAAACGTTTATGCAGTGTAGATAACGTAAATTCATTTCAAACAACCTCAACTAACTTTTATATAAAAAGAAATTGTTATACAAATTTAAAATTCTAATTTTGCACATAAGTTACAACCATATTTTGGTAAATTTAGAAATTACACAGATATAAATTAAATAATAAAATATTATCTATATACATTTTTAACATGTTCACTGTTATCGTGTAATTTTTCTGCGCATAAACTTTTTAATTGCAAATGCCACGTTCTTTTTTATTTAGTATGTGATGAACCAGTTGCTTGGTAAGAATCGTCATTGTTCATATTTTATCTTTATACTGTTTAACTTTACTTTCACTTGAATCTTTTTATTCGGATTCTTTTCTGCAATCAGCAACAATTTTTGCTTGAATAAGAAATCTTTCATAAAAAAAAGTAATCAAATAATGAAGAGTTATTATCACGTTATCAAAGCAAGTCGAAAAACGTCACGAACCGTTACATCAGCAATTTTATTATTTAACCAAGATTAAATGATGCGTGTGAAAGTGTTTGCACAGTGGTAAGAATGCGATGAAAATGAGAAAAAAATTTATGAGAAAAAAAATTAGAACTGAAATTGAAGTACAAATTTTTTGTAATATTTAAAAACTTTGTGAATTCAGTCAAAAGAGAAAGCTTTAAAAATACTAGTTTTTTTTAAATATTTATTTTTTTGAATTGAAATATTTAAATACAATTTAACACATGTTTTTCAAACCAGAAGTAATTTCCAATATGTTTGCTTACTTTCTTATACGTTGTATGCATTTCTGGATGCTTCGTGTTGTCTCCTTTACACCTTTCCAATACTTATAGAAAGTGAGAGAGGGAGATAGAGAGAGTCTACCCCAACCGTTCACCCCATATAGTACAGTTGTGTAATAGCCACGCTTTCCGTTAAATGAGCTGCGCCTTATGCGCACTTGCATACGACGTATTGCAAATGTATTTGCACAGACGTACATACAGTGATGCCAAAAATTATAGAAACGACAGTAATTTTGACAGCTCAAACAAGTTTTTAATAATATGATAAAAAGCTGCACATGAATAAAGAATTTGTTGTGTTCAATTTTGAAACATTGCTAAATAGGTATTAAGTAAAAATTATGCAACTAAAAAAAAGATGTTTCCTGTATAATTTTTTAAAGTACAAACATAAATTATCGTTTCAAACCGAAACGGTTATGTTTTCGGGGATCGGTTATACAACTTTTTTGTATTATATTCCAAAATTGTATAAATCGAGATAACTTTATTGAGATAAATATATAAATTCAATGATTATACTTTAACTAAACAATTTAATTCTAAGCTTGACCTAACCGAAATTAACCGTTATGCGGGAATCGGTTGATAAACGCTTTTTTCGGTTTGAATAATATCGATTTTTCTGTCTAGGTATAAAAAAAAGTTTGGTTACTAATTTCATTCGGTAAATTCCGGTTACCGGTTACTGCTTACAGTCTAATTTCCTGGTTTCTATTATTTTGTCCATCACTGTACTGCAAGTTTTGTTGGGAAATTCAATGCGAAAACTATAGAAAAACGTAGTTTTGCTTTACACAGAAACCAAAATGTAAAACGCAGTTTGACCTTCAATGAAATTTGATGCTCGGCTTAAACCATAAACACGGTTCAAGTTACCTGTAGAAGAGGGTGGGTGGTGGAGGGGGCGGGGGGTAGTTAGTTAGGCGCCACAAACGATAAACACAAAACAAACAACTTTCTATTGGATGGATGACGTATTTTATACACTTATTCACTGGCCATGCAATATGTATATTTTAAAATAATGAAATAATAACTAATTAGAACAAATACTAAAAATTGATTGCATTTACAATTTGTAATTTGAATGCTATCACGATGGTATTGATTACTTGTTCTATTGCAACTTGTGAATAATGAATGAATCAGATTTTTCTATTGTATTTTTATGAATAAAATGCAATTTGTCATCCTAGAAAAACAGCCATGGAGCAAGTGAGATAGCAAGAGAGCAGAATAATGGAAAATAAAGCATTCACAAAACTTTAAATCACGGTGGACATGAAATCTGAATTCGGGAGCACTACTAGAGCATCAACAACCATATTAGAATCTACCTAAGTTGGGAGCAACCTCTGCTCCCGGAGCCAATGCGTGCCCACCGCTGCTTTAAATGTCCAGGATTTTTTTTAAATTTTTTTTTGTCGAATGGGATAAATAATGATTTTAAAATTTAAGTATAAATAACTTGCTAAAAGCAAAAGAAATAGTTTATTAAATAATCTTAATATCCTATTATCTTAATACACGATAAAATTGTCTCAGCTATGTTTTGTGAAAATTTCAGCTTTCTAGCTTTAACCGTTTGGCCTACACGTTGATTCTCAGTCAACTCTTCTTAGTTCCTCTAAGATTAAAAGAGTATTGTATAGAAAACTTTACATGGATTCTCTTTTGATGTTGTCTCACATACATATACAAAGTTGCTTCTGCACCGCACAGACAAACAATAACAACAACAATAAAAGCAACAACAACTGCAGCAGCAGCAATGCTTAAAGCAGCGCGACGCTGATGATTACAGCACACGCCTTTGACGTCGCGGCGTCTGTAAGGCGTCTCGTCACCAAGCACAAATACAAACACGTATAATGTATGTATGTACGTGTGAGAGCGTTTTGCATTTGTGGTTTGTTGTTGGAGCTGCTGCTGCTGCAGCGATCGTTGAGCCGGCGCATTACAACAAATGTTGCTCAGTTAACCCAGCACTCTCTTTGCGGCGTTCTCTCGCTCTCGCAGACATGCACACACACACACTAACACACGCGGTCATGCGTTTGCTGCCGTTCATTCGTTTTGTGTGTCTAAAAATAGACACAAATATTGATGTAGATTTTTATACGGACGTCGACGTTGCTTTGCTTGTTGCTATTATTATTGTTGTTGTTGTTGTTGTTGTTGGTGCCGTTGCTATCAACCATCGCCTATCAATGTGCGACTATTTGTTGTTTTTTATTATAATGCGCACAGTGTTTATGCTTATTGTTGTTGCTTAAAAATAAACTCAACTCTGCTGCGCGTGGCATTTTTTTTTTTGACTTGACTTGACTTGACTCTCTCTCAAAGCTCTCTTTGTCTGTGTATCTCGCTCTCGCACACTTTTTGCTTATTAAAAATCAATGGAAAAAATAGTATTCAATTTTAATTCATGATTTCGCTACTCGCACTCGCTCTCTTCTCTCTTCTCTCTTGCTAACTTTTCACTTTGCAAAAAAATTTGCAAATTTCACTGCTAAAAAAAAAATGTTTAATTTTATGTTTTTTGTTAATGGCTCTTTTTATTTTTTTTTTGTATTTCACACGCGCACATTTTTAGCATCTTTGAGCAATTTTTTGTTGCTTTTTTGTTTTTGTTTTGTTTGTGTTTCCATTTAACGGACGGCTGCTCTGCGCTGAGGGGGCGTTGCATGTCTGCACTATGTTAGTTTTGGTGTCGGCATCGCAGTCGACGTCGCAGGCGCAGTCGGCGTCGCAGTCGACGTCTCTGCAACAAAGTTGCCTGCTGTCTGTCTCTTAACTTGCACAAATTATGAATGTAATAGAAGAGCCGAAGAAAAGGGAGCAAAAAAAAGAAATGAATACATTAAAACGTGCTGTGAAAAGCTTTAAAAAGAACACAGAAAAAGCTTAACAAGTTTTGGCAGAATAATAGGGAAGTTAGTTTAAACTTTAAAACTGTTTTATGGGCAAAAGTTTGAGAGTTTCGTATAAATGTTTGATAGTTATCAAGTTGCAGTGTTGCTGGAACAGCTTTTTCCCGCTAATATGTTAATGAAAATTCAGTATAATTTCGAATATGGGCATTTCCAGAAAAAGGTCCACCACGACGAAAAACGTAATATTGATTAAAAACACAAATCTTGTGAAATTTTCTTCCAAAAATGTATTCAAGTTATTTGTTTTATCAATATACGCTAGAAAAAATTCAATAGGATGAACATACAGATTCTACATTGGAATAAATTCACTTTTTCCATATTTTTGCCTATTTTCTTAAAAATTGATTTTCAAAATGGACCGTTTGTATTTTAACGATTACACTAAGTCAGGGAGTAAGATTGTAACATAAACCATTTTAATATATAAAAAAATTATTGAAAGTTTAATTTAAAACAAGTTCTAAGAGCTATATATCGGAATATAGAATAAAATTTGATGAACAAACTCTTGCAAATCCTAGGTGGAAATCTTGTCACGTTCGCGATGTCACGTTACAAATTACTAAGAAAACTTGTAAAATATATAAAACGGTAGTTACATATCAAAATTATTTCTAAAATGGAAAGCTGCATTATTTTTTTATGGTTTAAGAGTATTTTCTTCCAAATTACTCGATGAAGTCAAAAATGACTTCCATTTTTGGTCGCGTTCGCGATGCATTGTTTTCTATAAATAATTTAAAAACGACAGGTCTTCAAAGATTGTCTTTATTCATTAAAATAGAGTTGATAAAATGCATTAAACACGTGAGAAAACATTTTTGAAAATGTGAATTTTTGCCATTTTTTTTTCATTTAAAGTCGTGCGAATGTCGAGCTCGCGATCCTGGAAATACCCATATTACAATTTTTTTAAATTTATATTATTCTTTCAACAGTTGACAACACTGTCTAGATTCCAAGCTTATCACAATCCGTTGTACATATCAACAAAATATTCAACAAATTTTCCCAATCTAATCAAATCTTTTTTTATACACACATAATACAAAAATTCCATTTCTTCGTTTTCATTTTTGCTGTTTCTGTTTTTTACTCAATTAATTGATTGTTATTATGCTTCAATTTGAGACTGATTCATATGAAGGAATTTCGTTTGTTGCCAGGCAGACGATTCTAATCTTTATCGCAATTTCCAAGCACACAACCTGCCCCACTGTGGAGCAAACTGTAAAAATATACAGCTGCGGTCAAAAAAATAGTAGTGCCTGCAATGAACTTACAAAAGCTCAAAATTTAAAGACTTTTAATTTATCCAAATTTTTTATTTAATTTTTTTAAGATACGTTATTATATTGTAAATCCATCTGAGAAATCAAAGATAGTGAACAGTTATTATTTTTCGACTTAGAATTTTTTTCTTGTAATAGTCTGGAAAATGGGCGGTCAAAATAATAGTAGTGAATGCATTTAAAGTGGAAAAAAAGGATATTATGCAGGAAAGGCACTTGATTTGATATTTACAATTGTTATTTGATAATTTTCTATAAATTGTATAAAAAATATTTTGCTTAGAGTTGTTACAATGGGGCGTGGCAAGCATTGCACTCCAGAAAAGCGTGCTCCTATAAAAAACTTATTTCAAAAAGGATAACGTTTAAGGAAGTGGAAAAATTTGATTAGATGATTGCCAACCATAATCAGAAACGCCATTAAGTAGTCGCCAAAATAGGATAAATGTGGAAGACCTCGATCCATGTCCAAAAGACAAGTGACAAAAGTAGTGAGGTTTTTGAAACGCGACCCTTTTGCTCCTGCAGCACTTAAAAAAAAGGACTTTGGTATGGACCAAAGTGTGTAAAACATTCTTAGATGTTTGCGAAATAATAATCTGGCAGAAAGAAGCCCGTGAAAAATTCCGTTATTGAAAAAAATACCTGCCCAAAAGCGATTTCGATTTGCTAAGGATCATCTGAATTGACCCTAGAGAAATAAAGAAACCTCTAGTGGTCGGATGTGTCCAAAATTATTTTTATTGCTGGTCGAGGATCTCGACAACATGTAAGGTATCCATTAAAGTCCGAATATCAGCCCAGATTCACCTGCAGGACCATCAAACATTGTGGTATGAGAATAATAACCTGGGCGCATTTTCACATTATTGGGTCCAACTCATATAATGGATCATAACCATAATGGAAAGGCACGAACACGTGAAAATTCTGCAGGACACTATGCTACCGTATTTTTCAGATGATATGCCGATAATTTGGAGGTTCCAACAGGACATAGCCCCAAGGCATATCAGCAAATCTTTGAAAGAATTGTTCGCATAGAAACAAGTTAATGTAGTGGAGTGGTCACCACGGTCCCCCGATCTGAATCCCATTGAAAATTTGTGGTCCGATATGAAGAAGGATATTGCCAAGCATCAACCAACAAATAATATTCATCTTTGGAAGATCGCTAGGAGCGCCTGGAGCTCAATACAAACAGAACGATGTAAAAGCCATGATCCGTCGTTGTAAGGCGGTAATTCAAGATAAAGGCTTCACAACAAATTATTAAATTTGTTAATTATTAAGTGCATTTCACATATCTAACCTTTTAAATAAGAAAAAGGGGGTTTTGGATCGCTTTCATCATTAAAATATTTGAATATGTTCATCACTACTATTATTTTGACCGCCCATTTTTCAGGCTATTGCAAGAAAAAAATTCCTAAGTCGAAAAATAATAACTGTTCACTATCTTTGATTTCTCAGATAGATTAACAATATGTTAACGTATCTTAAAAAAATTATATAAAAAATTTGGAGAAATGAAAAGTCATTAAATTTTAAGTTTTTGTAAACTCATTGCAGGCACTACTATTTTTTTGACCGCAACTGTATATAAAAAAAAAATAAAAATAAAATTGAAAAGAAACAGAAATACACACACAAATATGTTGAACAGGTGTTTCCATGTGCAAAAAAAAAGGGAATACCTCAGATTACGTCGATAGCTTTCATTTGTTGTTGCCTTCAAATTTGACACCTTTGCTCAACTTGTTGTTGTTGTAAAATTGTGACAGGCGCCAAACGTTGTTTGTATTGATTTATGAGCAAATGGACAGACGTATAAAATGATTGATTGATGATAGGCTTTGACTTTCGGCTCTTTGATATTTGCAAGTCTAATTCAGCCGCAAACACAAAAAGAGAGCAAAAACAAGAAAGAGAGCACTCTCTCTCTCACACACACACATACACCCACAGACCACAAAAAGAGAACAAACTAAACGAGAGAGAAATCAAAAGGAAAGAAAAGAAATTATTGATAGACGTCAGTTGGCTGGCGTTTCTATATAGAGCACACACTCTAACTGAACAATTCGGGCAGCTCAGCGCCAAGAGGAAGAAGGAGATGGAGGGGAAGAGAAAGAGGAGACGATAGATATTTGGGGATGTGGCGCACGAGCCGAGGACAGTTGAACGGAACCCACGAGAGCACATGATTTAAATAAAAACGTATAACAAAAGAATCCCAAAAACAAAAAGGAAAATTAAATCAAAACAAATACACAGGAATATATGCATATTAATGTATTTATTCATTTCTATATGCTATACGATAAATTTTAAACCAAGACGAGCGAAAAAAAATGTACGAAAAATGTTTACCTCCCTCTTTTTCATTATCTGCCCGTCTTACTCTCTCAATTATATCTAATCTCATTACAGTGTTTCGATAATATCGGTAGATCATTATATTTTTTTTTGGAACTGTTTTAGATATTTGCCTAAAAATATTGATGGATTTTTTGCACTTTTTGTTTAGCATTTTTATTCGGTATGATATAAAAGTTACCAACATCTTTATACTAAAAAAATATGTAACCTAATATCAATTTAAAAAATTAACTTTTTTATGCCTGAGTGAAATTGATATTTGTCATTTTTTGTTGTTAATTTAAGAACGGAATTTTTACTTGATCGACTTTTTCTTAATATTTATTTTAAATTGGAAGTTGATATTGAAATTTAATAAACAGTAAATTTATTGACATACTTTATTTTTTTATTAAGAGAAAATTAATTTGACTAATTTTACACAAATAATAATTTTACTAAGATGTTTTTCATAAAATAAGATGAAGTAGTTGATATTGAACTTAAATAAACATAATTTTTTTTGAAATATTTAATTTTTTATTTATAGAAAATTAATTTGATTAATTTTGCACAAAAAATAATTTTACTGAGATATTTATAATAAAATTCAATGATGATAAATCAATTAAAAAAACAAAACATTGGTTTCTTGCGCCTTTTCCTTCCTTGCTGCTTAAACACCTTTATTGTTGAGTTTCCTTTTCCGTGATTTTCTCATACTTTTATCCTTTTTCTAGCCTCCACTCGATATTCTTGGAGGAACTTTGCCCCATTGTTGGGTGGCATTTCCGTTAGTCGAGTTGTCGGTGGCTTAGTCATTTCCTGGGGTCTGGCTTTTAGCACATGGCACTTGAACGTTACCGGGTTCTTGGCCGGAACAAGATTGGGGATGGGGGCAGTGGGAAGACGGATAAATTGGCTTTTATACTTGTGTGTTTTTGTTGTCCCCCCATTGACCACAACCTTGATATTGTGTATGGAAATTGAATGCGGCAAAAATGGCATTTCATTTTCTTGGCAACAACCTTATTGCAATCATTAACCAGTTGGCCTAGAAACCATAGAAACTACTATTAAAAGTAGATTATCTTAATTTAGCGATTAATTTTGATTTTTAGCAAGAATGGATTTGATATGTTTATGTCATTAAACTGCGTTCCATTTAATTTAGTCATGTTGGCACGTGGCAATGCAATTATTTGCCAAAAACTTTTCCCCAATTTGTTATTTATTTAGACAACAAAACAAAATCCCCGACGAAACAGTTAGTCAGTCGGTTGGTAAACAAACCAAAGAAATCGAACCAACAAACGAGGCAACTTGTGGAATGGTCGGAGAAACGGCAGGAGAGAGTTCAGTTGAGAGGGGGACAGAACTGTCCTTGAGATTGATACGTTTTTACTTATTAGGGAAATATAAATATTTTATATTGCCAATTGAGTTTACTTAAAAATAAACTCCTTTGTGGAATGAAATGATTTTTTTTTTTTTTTTTTTTTTTTAAATTTTCGAGTATATTTTCTTTTTGCTCTTCCTTAACTCCCCAGTTTTCTGGAGAAAATGTTTTTGAATATATCCATTTATTGAGTTTACTCGATTTTTTACTTGTATTTTTTTAAATTTTTAATGCACACATTAAAATGGTTTTGATAAGTTTTTATATTTATATTTCATTGCACTTCCTTAACTTTATATTTTTTTTTTCCGAAATACATATGTAGTTATATTCTTGAATATATCTATTTCTTATGTTTCCCTACAAATAAATTGCATATCTATTTATTGAGTTTTCCTGAAAATAAACTTCCTTTTATATTAATTCTGCTACAGTTTTAATTTTTACACACATTTTTCTTGCACATATTAAAATGTATTTCATTAATTTCACTATTATATTTTATTGCTCTTTCTTAACTGTCCTGTTTTACTTCAAACATATAATATTAAAATATATTTATAAAAATTAAGAAAACGAAATAATATTTAAATATACTTTTAAAAACATTTTATATACATCTAATTAATATAATATATTTAATATGTTTTTATAAAAAATATATAAAAATATTATTTCGTTTTCTTGATTTTCTTAAATTTGTCCGTTTAATTGTGTTTGTTTTTCAAGTTCTAAATTTGATTGAAATATTTTTTCCGACAGCTGCTGATTTTAAATTTGAAATGTCAAATGTCAGTTTGAAGCGAATAGAAGTAGCCGGCTTTGCCCGAGGGGGAGGTAACTTTTGTGGGTTGGGTTCTGTTTACCTTTAGCCGGTGGAAACGACCTTGACAGAGAAAAAACAAAAAAAAACTTATTATCGGGTAAACAAACAAACAATCACAGAAAGTTGATTATGGATTTGCATTTTTGGGCAGCGCACACACATAACAGCAAATTTATGTAGTACTTTTTTTTAACTCGTCGTCGCATCGCTAGGAAAGTTACAAGAAAATGAAAATCAATAAATTAAAAACAGACAGAGAAATGGGAATGGAAATGGAAAATCAGGGGGAAAATGTCAAATGGCGCTACAAGCAAAGCAAAGCAACGTAAAGTTGAGTCGAGTGAAAAGCAATACAAACTGAAAGCCGAACGAGAAAGTTGTTGTACAAACAGCTCAAAATTTTACACCGTTTTGGCCATGTTACGAGCGGGAACCGCCTTCTCTTTCATTAGCGTCAGTTAGTTTTCAGCCTTTGCCTTTGAGCCAACTGGCAACTGACGGCGGGGGCGTCTAAAACAAATGTTGTCACTTTTCAGTTTTCACATAAACAAAAGCTGAGATTAAGTTTTTGTTTTGCAGATTTGCAGCTGCTGCTAATGAAATTACAATTGAACCTTTTCAACTCTAAACGCATTGAGTAACAATTGTGCTTACATGTGCTTAAATAGTTTTTCTTATACTTTAAATGTTTTCAAATCAAAGTCGATTTGGTTTGGTTTTTCTTTATCTATATTGGAAGCAGTTTAGTTTTAAAAACTTGTTGCTTTAGATTCTAAATGAAGCTGGGAGCCGCACGCTAGCTCCCGGAGCCCATGCGTGCCCACCACTGCTTTAGAAAGTTAAAAATCTTAAGTGTATTCGAAAAATAGTTTAGTTTAGTTTACTTAGTTTCTTTTCTGATTTTGGAAAAAGTTCAATTTTAGAAAATTCTATGAAAAAATAATAATAATCGAATCTTTTTTGTAAATAATTTACTAAGTAAAATTTTTTAACTTTGAACTAAAATTTAGTAATGGAGACTCTTGATTTCAATGTTTTTTCAGAACTGATTCCGATAGGAAATTTAATGTGAAAAAAGCTGAGACTTGTAAAGTTTTCTTATTCTTAAGCCACCAAAAGAAATATGAGATTCTAATGACTCCCAATCAAATTTTTCAGTAAAATACGTATCGAATAACAAAATCTACCCGGAGAAACGTTTGAAACTGCTTCAGTGGAATCTTGACTATTGGTCATCAGTTTGAATTCAGTTTGTACAGATATTGGGCTGTCAGCACTAGCTTTATTTAGAGGCACGTCGCATTTACGACTTTTTCCCTCATTAGCGTCACTTTGAACCACACGAATCTGGAATGAAGTCGCTTTTTTTTGTTGTGTGGGCGTCGAATCCACAAGTGTGCGAAAATTTAATAAGCGTGTCGGCGACAATAAGACTGCCAACTGTGACGTATTCAGGTGGTTGCTCTATTTATATGCATATGAACACTCAGAAAAAAAGAAAGATTTCCGTATTTAAACAGGAAAAGTTTGGAATTTCCAAAACTGAGAACAGAAATTTTATTTAAAGTTATCTTTTCGCAATCCCGGAAATCTAAAAAAAAAGATTTTTCTTTTCTACTTTAAGTAGTTTAAGTTCACAAAAATCTTGAACTTAAGCCAAAATGTACTTAGATAAATTTAAATGTGGAAGCAGCAATGCATTTTGATGTATTTTTTTTGTGACTTGAATCAGTTGAGAATTCTAAGTCGCCAAAATGAAAAATAATACTTAAACAGATCGTTTTATAATTAATTCAAGTATAATACTAGTACACAACCATCTTAAAATTTGTAGAACAAAAAAAGTATAATTTAATAAATTTTAGCATGAAATATATTTCTCAGTGTATGCAAGTGTGTATATGTATGTGTTTCTCTGTGGTATCAGATGTGGTGCCGACATAGGCATAATGTGCGTGACAAAATGCACTTCTTATCACGGCGCTTTGCTTTGCGTAGCCTAATTTGGTTTGAGCAGCCAGAGTATGGAAGGAATGTGGCAGGGAATAAGAATTCTAGCATTTAAGGAGCTTGTCGCCGGGTCGTTGCCATTTTTCATTGTATTTTCGCACCTAATTACGCCCACAACTAGGGAGCGAATAAACGGGGGGACAGTTTTATTGTTTGTTAATTCATTAAGCATATTTGTTTGCCAATGTAACAGGAGGTGAATAAGGTGTAGAGGGCGGAGATGGTTGTAGTAGGTTCTGTGTGTCATCAGATAAGGGAACGTTTATAGGAGCCAAGTGGGAACTCGTGTGTTTGGTTGGTTTTGGTTATTGATTGTCTCAAACCTAAAATAAAACAATTGAACGCTTCCTTTATTCAACTGACTCACATTTGCTTGCCTTATTGGAAGTGCAGGCATTTCCGTTTAACAGACGTTAAAAAAAAGTAGATTACTAATAATTAATTAATTATTAAAATAATATTAAAAAGTAAGATAAAATAATATGAAATAAAAAAACTGTTTGGGAATAAATAAAATAGAAATCTCTCTTCTTTTATAAACACTTCTGAAGGCAATTAAAAAATTTTAATATGTTGACTTATACTAATTATGAAAAATAAGTTTATTAAATGCTAAAATTTGAGATTTTAAATTTTGACATTTCGAAAAAGAACCTTTGCTTAAAGACCCATTAAAAAATTAGCCAAACACTTATTCAAACAAAATGAATGAAACAGAATGAAATTAAAAGCCAAGCCATGCATAAAATCAGCGGTGGGCACGCATGGGCTCCAGGAGCCAGCGGCTGCTCCCAACTTTATTTCTGCCTATTCGGCGCCGTGAAGTCGCACAAAAGACTCGCGAGCAATATAACAACAACATGTGTGATATTTTATAAAAATTAAACATCTCAATTTCTGTTCAACCATTTTTTTTTTAGTCCATTGTTCATGCTATAAAAATAAGATTATGTCCAGTTATTTCTATTTAAAACTATTGATATTTTTAACTTTACTCTAAGTTTAACTCTTTTACCAATTTTATATTTTTATCTTTCTGAGAAGAAAAGACTGAGATTGTACCATGTGGTTAATGGGCAATGAACTCGCGAGTTTCACCGCAGCGATGACATAATATCATCTCATATTGGTTTTAATTAATATTAATAGTTTTCTGAAGTCAGCGTAGTGTATAATTTTGCAAACCATTAAATTAATTGGACAAGATGCAGGAAAACGATAAAAATCTCATACATTAAAAGGACCATCATCTTATAACCGATAACATACCAGACTTGCTATCTAACCGACATTTTTGATAAGGAAACACACAGAACAGGATGGATCTATTCATATAAAAGCAAGTGTCAGTTTCAATTGTATAAAAGTCAGTCAATTATTGCGAAGGCTTCAACAACGACAGTTCATTCAAGATGCAAATACATTATGGTAAAAATTAGAAATCAAATCAGCAGAAAAATTGTCCTTAACTTGTTTTACAAACTTGCAGTCCTGTTGCCATTTGTGGCTCTTTTGGTGGCCAACACCGATGCGGCCAACATTAGATCCTCGGTAAAGGCCGTTAATAACGATCTTTATCGTCGCTATGTCTGTGCCAATAAACCCGATGGATTCCGAACTCTGAAGCCCGGCAGTTGCTCGCAGTTCTTTGAGTGTCAGAGCGGTGCTGCCATACCGAAAACTTGCCTCCGTTTCTTTGATTCCAAGGTGCAGAAATGTGTTAACTACAACGTAGGCTGTGTCGAGGTTAAACAGACAACGAATAAGAAAGAAATTCCAATGGCAACTCCACCATGCGAGACAACCACGCCACCCTGTGAGGAAACAACCACAACATGTTCGACAACAACCACGTGCACCACTCCTGTTGAGAAATCAACAACATCCACATGCACCACTCCTACTGAGAAATCAACAACAACCACCACGTGTACAACAACCACCTGCACCACTCCTGTTGAGAAATCCACAACAACAACCACCTGCACCACTCCTGTTGAGAAATCAACAACAACAACCACCTGCACCACTCCTGTTGAGAAATCAACAACAACCACCACGTGTACAACAACCACATGCACCACTCCTACTGAGAAATCAACAACAACAACCACATGCACCACTCCTGCTGAGAAATCAACAACAACAACCACGTGCACAACAACCACCACTCCTGTTGAGAAACCAACAACAACAACCACATGCACCACTCCTGTTGAGAAACCAACAACAACAACCACCTGCACCACTCCTGTTGAGAAACCAACAACAACAACCACCTGCACCACTCCTGTTGAGAAACCAACAACAACAACCACATGCACCACTCCTGTTGAGAAACCAACAACAACAACCACCTGCACCATTCCTGTTGAGAAACCAGCAACAACAACCACATGCACCACTCCTGTTGAGAAACCAACAACAACAACCACCTGCACCACTCCTGTTGAGAAACCAACAACAACAACCACCTGCACCACTCCTGTTGAGAAACCAACAACAACAACCACATGCTCCACTTCAACTCCTACTGAGAAATCAACAACAACAACCACCTGCACCACTCCTGTTGAGAAATCCACAACAACAACCACCTGCACCACTCCTGTTGAGAAATCAACAACAACAACCACCTGCACCACTCCTACTGAGAAACCAACAACAACCACTACGTGTACAACAACCACATGCACCACTCCTGCTCAGAAACCAACAACAACCACCTGCACCACTCCTGTTGAGAAATCCACAACAACAACCACATGCTCCACTTCTACTCCTACTGAGAAATCCACAACAACAACCACCTGCACCACTCCTACTGAGAAATCCACAACAACAACCACATGCACCACTCCTGTTGAGAAATCAACAACAACAACCACCTGCACCACTCCTGTTGAGAAATCAACAACAACAACCACCTGCACCACTCCTACTGAGAAATCAACAACAACAACCACATGCACCACTCCTGTTGAGAAATCAACAACAACAACCACCTGCACCACTCCTGTTGAGAAATCAACAACAACAACCACCTGCACCACTCCTACTGAGAAACCAACAACAACCACTACGTGTACAACAACCACATGCACCACTCCTGCTCAGAAACCAACAACAACCACCTGCACCACTCCTACTGAGAAATCCACAACAACAACCACCTGCACCACTCCTACTGAGAAATCCACAACAACAACCACCTGCACCACTCCTGTTGAGAAATCAACAACAACAACCACGTGCACCACTCCTGTTGAGAAATCAACAACAACAACAACCACATGCACCACTCCTACTGAGAAATCAACAACAACCACATGCACCACTCCTGCTCAGAAACCAACAACAACCACGTGCTCGACAAATCCTCCCGCGACACCAGCAACAACCACGTGCACCACAACACCAGCTGGACCGTCGACAACAACCACCTGCCCGTCACCGACAACACCGCCCTGCACGGCAACAACGACAACCGTCTGTCCGGAATCAACAACAACCACCTGTGCCACAGACACAGTTGCAGTTACACCCGCCTCGTGGTGGAAGTTGTGGTAGAAAGAAAGTTGACGACTATGGAAAAAAAAAATTATACTTCTCGACCGATTTGAGATCATATTATATAGAGCAAATGATGTGAATATTTATCCCAAATTTGGACTCTGTCTTTCTTTTCCTGCCTTTTTTCAACTTGTCTATGATAAATAATTAAACTATCTTTTTAAATACTGAGCATATAGAATTGATATTTTTTTTATTTAATTTTCTGATCACATTAATTAAGTATTTTAATAAGCAATTAAGTCAAACATTTGAGATTCAGGTTTTTATGCCAATCTCAATTTGCATATGTCTAATGTGATCCAATTAACAAATTTTAGGAAACAATCTTGTGGGAAAAAATGCAATAATAAATTGCAGAAATGTTCGGGAAACAACATTTAATTAGATAAACAGCATTTAAAAATAGAAAAAGAAATAATTAATGATTTAAATTAGCTAGAAATTCTTTATGGAGGCGTTTTTTTTTAATGTTGTCGTGATTTGATGCTACGCCCACGTTGTCATCCCCCCAGACAGAAATGATCAGATGCGACTGTGACTGACTGGAAATTCCTAAGAATTTCTCGGCTGCCTTTTGATAAAGGCAATTGCCAAAAAAAAAAAAAACAATTTTTTAAAGTGAAAGATAGTACTGCTAGAAATTTATCACATTTTACTTTTTTTTGGATACATCCGAGAGTTGTCGGAAATGATTGTCAATATTCTCATTATTGCATTATTATACCCTGGGGGTATATTAAGTTTGTTCAAAAGTATGTAACAGGCTGAAGGAAACATCTTCAACTCCGTTAAAAACTTGCATCCTTTTTAATTTCGGCTTTTAAGTTAAAATTTTTAATTTTCACTAACGGGTGTAGGATCATGCCCAGAGACTAATTACCAACATTCAACACGATTGGGCCATAAATAGTGAAGTTATTAACAGTTTAGTCGAAAGCCTTTTAATGGAAATATTATAAATATAATTAATGGTCAATTAATTCATTTTACATTTACTCCGCCGGAATGTACATCGAGAATGCATATCGGGATTGCCAGTGGTGGAAGTAATAAGTGCTCGGCAAGCGGAACGGGAGATCACGGTTCGAATCCCCCCCGGGCTGTCGTACAGATGATTTTTAACTATTCAATAATTTCCATTTATTTAAATTGTCTGTCTAATGCTAGAGATACGCGCCCGTGCGACAGAGGTCGTGGGTTCGATTCCTGGTTTGGTCAACGAATATGTTTTTGTTTTTTAAATAATTTTTATTTTTTGATTAATTTTTAAAACTTTAAGATATCATATATGCATTTAGCTGCCACAGAAACGATAGGTGGATAATTAAGGATTAGTATGATAATTGCATTGGCAACAAATCTTCAGCGTGCCGGGGCCTAGGCCCAGGGTATATTACTGTCAAGTGCACTCGACTGTTCCGCTTGTTCTGTTTTTTGAAACTTCCGAAAGTTGTCGGAAATTAATGTCAATATTTTCATTATTGCATTATTCTAAATGGAAATTGCTTGTTGTGTCTCAAATCTAATAGGAAATTTGATTCATTTTTTTATTTTATTTCCCATTTCTAGATACTCCTTTTTTTTTGTTCCCTTGTTCGGCATCTCGTCGCTTAGCTAGAGATTTTTTTGCATGTATATGATATGCATAAGAGTGTGTGTGTGTGTGTGTCTGAGACGTGTATGTGTGTTTGTGCCAATACATGCATAGTTTAAGCCGGTTTTTTCTTTGTCTGCAGCTTGTTGCCGTTTTTAGCTATTTTGCCGGTTTTGTATTGTTGTTGTTTGTTTGCTTTGACTGTTTTATTTTGTTGCCGTTTATTAGTCATCATTAAACAAACCTAACCCCCGCCTCCCCACCCCACTCGCTGACCACCCAACACACAACAGACGGCCATTTACAAAACTCCATTAAAGTCTCTCTTCAACGCGCTGCGTCTTGCTTGCTCTCTCCCTCCCTCCCAACCTCTCTCTCCTTTCAGTCTTTGTTTGGCAGTTTTGTGAGTGAGCTTTTTTGACTGTGTGCGTGTGTGTGTGTGCACTCTCAACCGGAGCTCTCAGCTGACGAAAGCAACGCAGCTGTGCGAACTTAACTCCAACAGCTGTTTTGTTGTTGTTATTGCTATTGTTGTTATTAATGCTGCCGGCGTTGGGTGACAACGCCCACATGGCATCCACACACACACACACACATATGTGTAAATTGGAAGTTTAATCAGCATTTGTGGGCGGACTGCAGCTATGTATGTAATTGAAATTGAAGTAAGTTGCATAGCAGTCAGCTTTTATGCACTTGCATTGAATTATTTGTAACTGAAGTTAGTTGCATAGCTGTCAGCTTTTATGCGCTTGCATTTCTTTATTTTTTGATATGTATGTGTGTGTGTGTCTGTAATTGAAGTTAGTTGCATAGAAGTCAGCTTTTATTGCACTTGCATTGATTTGTTTACTGCTGTGTATGTATGTGGTTGTAATTGAAGTTAGTTGCATAGCAATCAGCTTTTATGCCCTTTCATTAATTTATTTGCAATTTAAGTGAGTTGCATAGCAGTAAGCTTTTGTATGCTCTTGCATTGATTTATCTATTGTTATGTATGTGTGTGTTTGTGTGTAATTGAAGTTAGTTGCATAGCAGTCAGCTTTTATTGCACTTGCATTGATTTATCTATTGCATTTATTTTGTTTGATGCATTACCGTAACTAATTAATAATAAATTGCTAATTGAATTGAAACAGTTTGCGACGCTGGCGCCTTGACGCTCCATTAATTTCGCATTAATTTTCTTCACACGCCAAAATGTACAATTAATTTTATTTACTTTGCCTAATTGTTGTTGTTGTTGTTGTTGTTTTTGTTGTGCCAAATTGATACAGGCACATGCATTTGTCACGCTCACACACACACACACACACACACACACGCATGCAAAAAAGACAAGCACAATATTCCCAGCCAAAATGCAAAATGAATTGAAATAAAATAAATCTAAAAGAAAAAAAAAGATACAAATTTGTTGAACGTCAAGCGCCGCGGAAAATTAAAAAAGACGCAAGCGAATGAAACAACAATAAAAGCAACAACAACAGCAACAACAATAAGAACAACTACAGCAACAACAATAATAACAACAACGACAACAAATACAAAAACGATATGTAAATTAAGCAAAATTTTGTATGCAAGTGATCTTTGTTTTATTTGTTCTTCATATACCCTACAAAACCTGTGGGGTATATTGACTTTGATTGATTATGATAAAGAGAGAATTACAGTCGAACTTCCCTAACTCGAACTTCCCTAACTCGAAGTCTCTCTAACTCGAACAAAATCGAGTGGCAATACCAGGCAAATTTCATACAATTCTACTTCCCTTACTCGAAGTCTCCCTAACTCGAACTTTTTTCGTGGATAATGGTGATTCGAGTTAGGGAAGTTCGACTGTATAATAATTGGAATTTTAGAATTAAATATAATTTTATATTATTATCAATAAAGATGTTTGTTTTTATTTTCAATTAAGGTTTATCAATGTTTAATCAATTACGGCTTATCGATGATTTAAATACAGTCGAACTTCCCTAACTCGAAGTCTCTCTAACTCGAACAAAATCGAGTGGCAATACTAGGCAAATTTCATACAATTCTACTTCCCTAACTCGAAGTCTCCCTAACTCGAACTTTTTTCGTGGATAATGGTGATTCGAGTTAGGGAAGTTCGACTGTAAATACATTTTTCTACTATTTATCGAAATTCGATATTTATCGGAATTCATTTGCTATACTCTTCCTAGCTGTCCTTGATCTTTATGCCGTAAAATAAATCATTTCGATAACTATCGATTGCAGCTACTATCACTATTGCATAAATTTCATCGAATTTCCTTGCTTAAACTATTGTTTATTTGTTTTCGAATCTACCAAATACTATTTAATTCTCCAACTATGAATTCCACTAACTATCGCTATTAATATTGCAAAAATGTCATCGAATTTCCATTTTTACTTAAACTATTTTTTATTTGTTTTAAAGTCTACCAAATACTATTTAGTTCTCCAACTATAAATTCTACTAACTATCGTTATTTATCGATAGTCATTCCAAAGGCATTCCATAGTCGTCTAACTGTAGTCTCTCTCTCTCTCTCTGCCCACGGCGCGCCGTTTCTTACATATTTGTTTTGATCATTTATTTCATTTTTCATTGCCAAAAACGAACGCAGCCGCCCATGGCCAACGCCAGGGGGCGCTGCAGCGTCAGCGGCTTCCGCACAGTGTGTTGGGTGCAGCGTAAAAATGAAAAAATCTAAAAAGCTATAATAAATCATATCAACAACTACACAAAATAAAATCAAATTTGATCATTGCAAATTTTATTACAAGTTTTTGCCGAGAACATTTTTTTTTTTTTTTTTTAAATTATGACAAAACTGAGGTCGACGCTCCGCTAAATTTTGATTTATCTCGAGTCTATCTAAATTTTTGTTCTTTTTTTATTTTGTTCTATTTTTAAATGAAAATGGAATGATTTATGTTCATAGCCCATAGTTGCGCTTAATTGTGTCGATCATTAAAAAGCAACATTTTCACATCATCTGAAAAATATGCTTCCTGATTCTGTGCGCTCGACATTTATTGCATTTTCATGAATTTTCCGAACAGGTTTCCATTTTTAGCTCTTTTATTTTGTGGCTAAATTAATGATTAAACGGAAATTACGACTAACAAAAGATTTGTCATAATTATCAGTTTCTGGAATTTCGTTTACTTCACTTTTAGCTTTCACAGGGGTGAATGGGGGAGGGGGCTGTTATCAGTGTGATAACTGCAACCCCATCGATTATGCGTGTCTTACGTCTACAGTTTATGCCAATAGTATGCGTATGTGTGTGTGTGCGGTGTACTTGAATTTTGAAGGCTTTTGCAATGTGGTGCACTTGATAACGTAATAATCACTTTTAAGTACTGCAGTTGCTGGCAGTGATTGACTTTTAAATACCCTGTTTATACTATTTTTGCAATGATTAGGTGTTAAATTAAACTAAAGATATTGTTTTTTACTTATTTTAGTATTGTTAATTCAAATACAACAAAATGTTTTTTGCATAAATTTTTCATTAAACTTATTAAGTATATCTATATTTTTTATTTAAATTTTAAAGCATTAAGTTTGCTTTATATTTAAGGAGTTATCGATTAATATAACAATTTCGTATCAATAGACTGATTATTTTGTAATTTTATTAAGTTCACTTATTGCTGCTTTAAATTTTATAAAATGGCAAAAGAATCGAAAATAATATTTAAAATAGTTGCTTGTTTTATATCACAATACCAAGGTGTACTATCGATATTTATCGATTTTATAAAATGGCAAAAGAATCAAAAATTATATTTCAAAATAGTTGCTTATTTAAGATCATAATACCAAGTTGGACTATCAATGTTTATCGATTTTATAAAATGGCAAAATGATCGAAAATAATATTTAAATATAGTTGCTTATTTTATATCAAGTTGTACTATCGATACTTATCTATTTTATAAAATGGCAGAGCTATCGATATTTGTTATCAAATGCTTGCAAAAAATGGCACTAACAAAGTCTTTCGTCAAGTTGTGTTATCGATACTTACCGATTTTATAAATTGGCAAAAGTATCGAAAATTGCTATCAAATATAGGTGATAACATTAAACGACACTAACAAAAACAAAGACTTTCGTCAAGTTGTGTTATCGATATGTAAACGATGCATTTGTCAACAGCTTTGCTGGCTTGCAGTTGCTGGCTGCTATGATAGTTATACCCTGTATTAATATACCCCTTTGTCGGGCACAACAACACTAAAGAAGCCGAGGAATTTGGTCGTTGTCATTTTATCACTTGGCGCCAGGGCGCTTAAATTGAGTTGACGACGATATCGTGTGTGGATCATGAGTGGGCGTGTATTAGTGTTAGTGTGTGTGTGTGTGTGTGTGTGTGTGTGTGTGTGTGTGAGTGTGTGTGTGTGAGTGTGTGTGTATAGGTGTACCATTCAAATACAGAAATAAACTTGGGTTCCACTTTAATACTCTTCCTTTAACATTTGCTTTTGCATTTGACAATTTGTTGTTGTTATTGTTGTTATTGTTATTGTTGTGATTTGTTAATTTGTTTAATTGATTGACAGCAACAACTAAAATAACAACTAACAACAAATTGAAACAAGGCGACGGTCATGATGCCAAAAAAAAAAAAGAATAGAAAATAGAAAAGAGAATTTGCAAAAGTCGCAAAGAAAACGGGCGACAACAAAAAGTTAAACAATTTTTTTTCAAAACATTTAAAAATAGTGCGCAAATTGCTATTTTTATATTATACACAACAATAACAACAACAACAACATGACCGACTAAAAACAATAACAAATGATAACTCTCGCTCTCTCTCTCAATGTGATCAACAGTTATGTCTCTCTTTTGGCTGTCATTCACTCTCTCTCTCTCTCTTGCTCTTGTCAACATTACAACGACTTACACATGTGATTGATTCTCTCTCTCTCTCTCTCTCTCTCTCTCCCTCTCTCTCGGTTGTTTATCTCTGTTTTTGCCTTTCGTCTAATTGCATTCTTTCAAGAGTTTTATTATTGTTTTTGTTTTTGCTTCTCCTCCTCTTCTACTTCCATTCCGATTTTGCTACCTCGTTGTTGTTTTTGTTGTTGTTGTTATTGATCAAGCAGTGCGCACTGCACATTATCGCCATGTTTGTATTTGTTGCCATTTTTCGTTGCGCTAAAAAAGGAGAAAAATGAAACAAAACAAAACAAGCAAAAAACAAATAAAAAGCGAACGAAAACACATTTTTTATTGCGTTGCGGTTTTCTGTTGTCTTTTTATTTATTTTCTTTCAACTCGAAAAGAAATCTAGGCAAATGACAGATATTCAATATATAATAGAAACAGTTACAAATAACAGTTATAGATGCATATAATTCCGAGCTGATTATGTATTTATATTAACATATTATTGCATAGCTAATTTTTTCTTTAATTTAACGGTTGTTTAATACGTTAAATTTAATTTTAAAATTTTTTTTTGAAAGATTTACTTATATTTAGTATTTTTGGTGCGTGTCTTGGGCTGTCTTTTCAGTTAAGTTTCACACCTTAAATTGGTACATTTCGTTAAGTACCCAACTGTGATCCATATACACATTGTATAAATTACCCAAGTTGTATATTCAAGTGTACCCATAAAATGTCTTGTCTAATCAGTCTGTAATAAAATATTGAACAATGACTCTCAAACTGAAGGGTATCATTTAGCTCAGACACAACTTGGGAAATTTATATAAACAGACTACAAATTCCCAAAGTCATTGTTAATTTCCCAAAGCGGCTTACAAATTATCCAAGTCATGTGTCTCTGCTAATATAGATTTAAGTCACTTAATACCCATGCACTTTAGTCGAGACATGAACCACTAAATAGAGAAAGCAGTGAACCAAATCACGAAACAAGCAGTGTACTGCACAAACGAAACTGCCGTCAAGCAGTCCAATACGCATACGTTAATTTTTAAACTTTAAAATTAAATGTACACCACATTTATTTAAAATTTAACTTAACTAATATCAATGTTTTCCCTTACTCTATTTGCAGGTAAGCTCACATATCAATTACAAAGCACAATTTGCTCAAATAACAGAGTGAGTAATAAATGTACCTTTATATTTTTCCTATCCGCAAAAACAATTGAAAATTCTTGAAAAATCCTTTTCACATTTCACATTTTCTACAAAATCTCATGCACAATTTGTTTTGTAAAAACGAGTACTAAAAATAAAATCATTAAACATTTGTTCAAGTCAATTATTAATTTAATCTGTGTTGTTATCGTTGTTTGTTATCGAAACTATTTGTGGTTTCTTTTTTTGTGTAATCTTACTTCTTCTTTCTCTTTCGCTCTTTCTCTATCTCTCTCTTTCTTTAACTTGTGTGCTGTCAATTTTAATAAACTGTTTATATGAGTTTTAAGAAAAAAAAATGAAAATAAAAAGTTTTTCATTACGTAATTTACAAATAAAATTAAATGCAGAAAATTAAAGTGCAATGAAATGAAAGATTAAAAGAGTTTATTTCAGTTTGCCAAATTTGGAATACTCTATTAATATAAAATAAAATGTGACTATATTATGTGTCTCTGCTAAAAGAGGTTTTGGAGTCACTGTTAATACATTTACTTTTTAGTCGAGACAGAAACCACTAAAGAAAGCAAGCAGTGTAACGAACTAACGAATAAAAATGCGTGACAAAAGTTATTTAAGAATTTCTATCTTTAATAAATATAATTAAAATGTTACATACTTTTTGTCTATACCAATATACCCTATTGGTAGTGTATTGTTTTTTTTTAATGCCAAACTCTCAATTTTTGGCTAATAAACAGCAGCAAACGATGAAAATGTTCAGATAAAAAAAGTGCAACTTGAATTTTATTTTATTGCATTTTTCATGGTTAATCTGCGATTAAAGTTTGACTTTTTTTTTCGCTTTTTACAATTGCATTTTCCTCCTGAAAAAACAACAACAACAATTGCAGTTGCATTCACCTAATTTCTTCATGTTTTGGCAGAGAAAATGAGAAAAAACAAAACTTTTATTTCCTTGTTTTGTTGCTACTGTTGTTGTTGTTGCTTTAACTGCGGCACACTGAACAACAACAACCAACACAACAATAACAAATGTTGTGCATAATTTTGCATTGTTTTTTTGTGTGCAGAGAGAGAGAAAATAAAGGGGAAAACAGAGAGGGAAAAACATGTGCGAAACTCGCATGTAATTTGTGCATTTAAATTGCAACAACAACAACAGCAACAACAACAACAAGTAGCATAAACAACAACAACAACAAATTACACATATTTGGGCACGACAATTGTTAACATATCTTTCGTTGATTATGTCACAGAAATAATAACAACAAATGTCTTTGATGATATTTAATAAAAAAAATATTAATTTGTTTTATTATTATAAATACAGTCGAACTTCCCTAACTCGAATCACCATTATCCACGAAAAAAGTTCGAGTTAGGGAGACTTCGAGTTAGGGAATTTTTTTTTTTAGTTTTTTAAATGAAATTACAATTTCATTCATTCATAAATACATTTCAAATTGCAAACTTTTCTTGTTATTTTCAACAAAAAAATTTCAGTTTGTTCAAGTCCTGTCGATATTCTCAAAAATAGGTTTTTATCGTTCTTTTGCTGTATCCAGAAGATGTTCCCGAATCAAATGACATAATTAATTTTCCATTTTTTAATATAATTTAAACTGGACCACTTTTCAATTTCTTAACAAATAAGTTTAAAAATTTCTTAAAGAGATAAAAATTTGAATACACGTGCTGGTGCCGTGATAAATATTATTGAG
This sequence comes from Drosophila recens, assembly GCA_037043495.1. Taxonomy (NCBI): domain Eukaryota; kingdom Metazoa; phylum Arthropoda; class Insecta; order Diptera; family Drosophilidae; genus Drosophila; species Drosophila recens. Next base: position 35,120 of record JBAMBJ010003113.1, on the reverse strand, counting down.
CTGGTGCGCTGGCAAAGAAGTACATTTCGAGCATTTTTCCTATAGCAATTTCACAAGAAAAAATTGTTGATGCAATATTTTATCATATTACATCACCATATGTTAATGTACATCAATATTACATATCCAAACGATCCGTTAACAAAAGCATAAAGCAGAAAAGAAAAAAAAATTCAAACTTTATTGGAGATTTTTCCGAAAAATTCGACTTACAGAAGTACGGGCCAATATTTTTGTTCGAGTTAGGGAGAAATTCGAGTTAGGGAAGTTCGAGTTAGGGAAGTAGAATTGTATGGAATTTGCCTAGTAAACGCTATTGCCACTCGATTTTGTTCGAGTTAGAGAAACTTCGAGTTAGGGAAGTTCGAGTTAGGGAAGTTCGACTGTAATATCTTGATATATTATTATAAATACTATATTGGTATATTATTATAAATAATACATTATTTTGTAACAGAAATAATAACAACAAATGTGCTTTTTGGTAGAGTTTAAATATTTAATATGAATAATAAATTAGTTGGTTTAATTAAAGCACAAACTAAGCACAATTATCTAGCTTCCTCTTTAACTTAAATAAAGTTAGTCACTGCAATGGAAAACCACAGAAATATTCCCCTTTAAATTGAGCAAAGGACAGCTGCAAAATTTAACAAGACTGATCGAATTTGGAATACTTTGCCAATCTAAAAATAGTTTTCCAAATCATATTTAGAACGTATTTTATAAATGCAGAGTATCTACTAGTCGAGCACTCTTGATTAGAGCCCATGGACTTGTCTTTGGTGCAACTCCTGTTGAGAATTTTAAAAATATGCAAACATTTTTGCTTACATTTTTGATGTCGATAATAATCGATATGTGCCGATTAAGATGTCTATCGACCTTTCATTATTTTATTTGGAAAAATATGAGTTAACTTTAGCTATTGAAAACCAGTTTTCAAAAAGTATCTCCAAATATCCTTTTATTACTTTTCAATGCTGTTTCCAACAAAATTATCGATAACATGTTAACAAACAGAATAATGTTGGTCAATGCTCAGACTTATAAATAGCTTAAATATAATAATTCTAAAAAATTAGTTGTAACTTAAAAGTGTTATATCGATAATAAGTACTATCGATAAATCTTAGAAAATGCAGTAACTTTTTACTGAAAAACAAAGTATTTTTTGGTTCTTAATTCATCATAAATTTGAAAAGTATTTTGCTTAAGAGATCTTCAAAAAGTTTATTTATTTGTATATTATTATATAATAGAAATTATCGATAACTATGTCTGTCACATCTATGAAATAAGTTTTCTTTTCTTGTGTCTTCGTTATTATTGATTACAATAAAATTTTTCTCTCGATATCGTTAATGTTATCGATAACATAATAATTTTTGCTCTCGTTTATTAAAAAATTCGATACTTATCGATATCGCAATTACTATCGAAAACATATTTTTGTTCTCGATTATTAAAAATATCGATAAAGCTGCCTTTGTGATGGCATAGCTAATATACCCCACAATTGCATTGGACAATTAAGTGAAAAGCGCGCCAAATGAAAAATTGTTGTTGATGCTGCATGTTGTTGTTGTTGTTGTGGATGTTGTTGTAATTGTTGCATTTATATCCCGGATGTTGTATGCGGCGTTGACTGAGTGCTGCTAACAGCAATGCTTGCAACTGCAACAGCAACTGTTGCTGATGTTGTTGCTGTTGTTGTTGTTGTTTTTGTTTTTGCTCCTTGTTGCAGCTGCGAACAGAAAATGGGGAAAAAGTTTTGGCTGCTGTCGTTTTGTCGCAGTCAATGTTGTTGCTGTTGTTGTTGTCGTTGTCGTTGTTGCTGTCACAAGATCTTTCAGCCTGGTTGCATTTTATTTATCGTTTTGGCCCGTTGTGTTTAGATTTGAGTTTTGTGGCCAACAAAATAAATAGAAATTCCCCCGCTCCCTCGCCGCACTCTGGAAAATTTGCCCGCAAGAAAAAGAGTTGTTGATGGAAAATGGAAAATGAAGAAAATGAAGATGTTTTTATTAGGTTCGTCAACGTGGGACTTCAAAAGGCGCCTGGCGGAAGCGAATTTTGTGCTGAATTAATTGGCTGCACTTTTTGAATGCTGTTGTTTTTATTCATTTGTTGTTGCTGCTGCTGCTGCTGCTGTGTTGCATGCAACAAAGTCATTTGACAATTTTCATTTCGCTTTTTGACTTTTGCCTTGTTGTTATTTCTGTTTTCAATCGCATAAATTGCATTTTCATGTTGGCGTTGCCCATTTGCAACAATCAAATCATCAGCAACAACATCATCATCATCCATGCCACATTCATCAGTGGCAGCTTCTCATTTATTGTTGTTGCCGTTGTTGTTGTTTTCGCTGAGAACTGGAGCGCATCGACACGTTGCCACAAATGTTGCATCATAATTTTAAAGTCGCGTTATGGCACTTTCGATTACTGTGAACTAAATACGTTTGTAGTGCTAGAGCTGAAATAAAAGCATCGATAACATTATCGATAGTTTAGCAAATTGTTAATATTGGCCATAGTGTTTCAAATTGTATAGATCTTTCAAAGATAACATTTATCGATAAGTTGTATAGTGTTATCGATAATCGACAAATTGACTTTGATAAACTAACATCTAAAATTGGTTTCAACTTGATAAAATTGTTCAGATTAGCGATAGTGTTTCAAATATAACATTAATCGATAAATCGAATACTGTTATTGATAATCGATAAATTGGCTTGGATAAACTAACATCAAAAATTGGTTTTAACTTGATACAAATATAAAAGAAAAATAAAATCAATAATTGGCAAACTTTTCATAAAATTCAGCAATCGATAACTAATCGATAATTCTGTTTAAATATATAATATACTTAGACCCTTAACTGATTAAGTACTTATTTTGTTGCTGTACCTTAAATCATTGAAATTATCGATAACAATATAAAATTATCGATAACAATGGATTTTTATCGAAACAAAAATGTATTTTTCCAGCACCAGCATTGTGAATTAACTTTCAATTGAAGTTTATGTTGTTTTCAAACAATATTGAATTATTTAAGAAAATTGCGTTTATAATTCCCAACTGGTTAAAGAAGAAAACCATTTTCGAGTGAATTTGTTACTTTTTGTTGGTTCATTTCATTTGCCTGCCTGAAAAATGTACACAATTCAGATTCACAACAATCACAGCCACAAAAACAAACCCGATGACGTTGTTTGTTGGCTATCGTGACACATTTTTCATTCTTTCGCCTCCCCCCACAAACTTCCCCTCTTCCCACACACAATTCCCCAATATTGGCAAATTGACACTGAAAATAAAAATATTTTAAATGAATTTATTTTAATTTGATTTTGTATAATGAATTTGGATTCATTTCTCTTCGAAGTATACGTATCTATATATATCTACTGCTTTTTTACCCCTTTTTCTCTCTCTCTCTCTTTTTATGTTTTATTTATTTTGTTTATTTACGCGCTTGACAACACTATAAAAATGTATATTAATCGATAAATCGAAAAAATTGTATAAAAATCAAAAACACACTCAGCTTTGTTGGTGCCACGCCCACTAGCAGCAATCGCAAGCGCGCCTTTAGCAATCCCCAAATTGCCTCCGTTTCCGTTTCCGCCTCTTCGATGCCGCTGCCATCGATGCCATCGCATCTCTATTACTTCGATAAATCGCGTTCGGGTCGCAGTTCGTTTTGTGTGAATGAATCGCTGTGGCCCAACAACAACACAACAAACAGTGATGGCAATTTGTTTGCCACAACTTTAACCAATGAGGAGGATCCCGAGGAGGCAATCGATCAATTTTCACCAACACTGTACAATCGTTTATCGGGCCAGGCGATAAGTCGTGCTATTCCCATACCCAATAGCAGCAGCAGTGCTGACAATAGTCCGCAGCATCATTATTATTATCATCATTTGCATCATCATCATCACCATCAACAGCAGCAGCAGCAACAGTTGCAACAACAACAGCAGCAACGTTCTCTCAGCACAGGTTCAGCTGCACCTGCAGTCGCTGCCGCTGCCTCGGCCGCTGCCTCTGCCGCCGTTGGTTACATGGCTTTCAGCGCAAGTCCAACGGGATTTATTCACGCCTATTCACCGTTCTATGGCAGCTCACCGAATACTCTATGCTCCCCAAATTCGTTTAGCTATGATCCGGAATTTGGACCGGGCATACATCGATTGCAGGTGCCAAACAACAGCAGCAGCAGCTACAACAACAACAGCTGTAACATCAACAACAACAACCAGAGACGCATCTTAAAATCGCCGCTGGATTGTGCCACAATTATGGCCGTCAACAGGTCGGTGTTGTGGGTTTATTGTTGCGCTGTTTTCTTCTTCTACTTCTTGTTCACGTTTCCATATTTATCGAACACTCTACCTGTCTCTCTCTCTCTCTCTGTGTGTTGTTACTAAAAAAAAAAAACAAATGTTGCAAGTCACTTGTTGCACGCATTTTTAACTATGCACTATTTAATGTGTTTCTTAAATTTAATATAATCAAATAAGGGCATTTGTCATATATAATAGAATCATAATAAGGCGTTTCTTGTATATAACATATTAAAATATATACATATGTTCACATACAATTTCATAAAATTTAAACTCAATTTCTTAAAAATTCGGCATGTTTGTTTTCATCTCATTTGTTTGACATGTGACTTTTATTGGTGTGGCATGAAATTTAATCAACGATTTCAACTTCTGTTCATTTCAAAATGTAAATAAACAGTAAAATGCAGAGAAAAAAATGCATTCTAAAGCAATGCATCTTAAAAATTTAAGTTTAATGTACTTGATTTTACCGTGTTTTTTTTATGTACATACAGCGGTGGCCAAAAGTATTTTGGCACCCTTTAAAGTTAGTTCTAGCCAAATTTTGAACTTACTTCATGTTAAGTTTGGTGTCAATGGAAAGGTCTTTTGAATTCCTTTCGAATAATGCAATACTTTCCTTAACCCATTAGGTACCCATTGAAATTTTCGAATATTTGTAAACGTCAACTTTTTTTCTCGATTTTTAAAAAAAAATGTTTTGATGCAGAAAGTTTCTTTAAACAATTTAAATAGTAACTGCAAAAAAACTTTTTCAAATATATTTTCAATTATAAAGATAAAATTGGCGAAAAAGTCCAGATTTAGCAAGAAGGTTAAAAAACAAAAAAGTTCTTCTTACTTAGTGATTTCCAGACCTTTGACCCCGACTTTGACCCACTTACAGGTCGAATTTTGCAAAACGCACAATGAAATTATCTCATCTATGTTGTGTGAAAATTTAATCTTTCTACGCTTAGCCGTTTGGCATACACGTTGTCAGTCAGTCAGGACAAAAAGGTTTATATATTTTAATTTACTAAAAACAAAATATGAGATGCGTAGTTAGTTGAAAAAAGATTTCATATAATTCTGTCTGACTTTCAGATTCACATCTAACATTTTAAAATAATAAAATATCGTTAGATTTTTATTTTATAAAAATATGTTTCCCATGACATTTAACTATTTAAAATTTGAACTTTACACTCTTGCTAACGTTGCGTAAACTCGCCAACTTTGAAATGCACTCATCCTGTGCAACGTTTTTTGCAATTTTGCTTTGGCAATAGATTTGAGACTGAGAAAATTGCTGTCTTACGCTGTCATCGCGTTGAGAACTACAAATTTCCGGTCTTAGGCGTAACTGATGATGCCACATTCGTCATGTGATTCATGTGTGCGAATCCTTCGAAAGCGAAACGCAATTTATTTGCACGAAAGCCAAAAGGAAGCCCTTTTTGCGTTTTTTTAATTATAAAAAAACGAAGGAAAAAAAAGAGTAAGAAGAGGAAACAGCAATGGTTTCTCCCTGGGGAATTGCCCCGAAACTATTCAATCAGCATTTACGCATTTAAAATCGCGTCATGTTCATGCAAAAAAAAAAAACAAGAAGATAACTTAGGATCTGCGGTTTTTGGCTTAATGTCTGTCTTCAACCCACGGTCTGAGTGTGTGTGTGTGTGTATCTGTGTGTGTTTCTCTTGACCTGCTGAGTGTTCAAATGATGTCATTTCTAACTTGGGATTTTATTGTAATGCTTCTCCAGATATTCTTTGAGTTTCCCTTTCTTATGGCCTTACAAAGGGTCTTGCAATTTTGACACAGAATATGCAACGCCTCTTGGCATTCTCACAAAATATATATATATTCCCAATCTCCCAATGAAATTAATTAAATATAATTTCTCTAACAAATATCTGTCATAAATTTTATCGATAGAAAAACCAAGCTTCAGTAGACAAATTCTTGTAGTAGTTAAACTAAACTCACAGTTTGTTTATTTAGTATTAATTTCTTCATTCCGACAACTCTTGATTAAAGTCGAATTAATGCAATAATAATTAAATTTTATTTTTGTATGCATTTTTTTATTTTTCCAAATAAAGATTAAAAGGATATTTGAACTAAATTAAATAAAAAGTAAATTAGGTTCAAGTTAATTTCTTTTAATTTAATTTTTGTATCAACATATCGTATCAAAAATCAAAATTTTTCAACTTAAAGATACCAAATTGCTTAAGATATTTTTGCCAAAATAATTTAAAACAATTTTCTGTTGGCTTCAAGTTACTCTTTTTTTTTAATTCTACAAGAGTATTAAATAAGTAAAATATATAATTTTTGTATAAATATATTTTTACTTTTCAACTTAAAGATACCAAATTGTTGAAGATAGTTTAACTATATTAAATAAAAAGTAAATTAGGTTCAAGCTTATTTTTGTTTAATTCTACAAGAGTATTAAATCTTTGACGTGTCAAAAATAAATTTATTTCATTTCATTTCTTCTTTTTTTTATTGTTTCATTGAGTCCTTGTGAATGATGTCGTTGATGATGATTCGTAATAAAAAAGCAATTTCATATATGAACTGCGACGCGGTTTGGCCCTAAACAAAACGACGCAATAGTGAAGCCAATGTCTATGTGGAAATGCGGAAATGTGTCCCCCAGGCATAATAGGAAGCCCCACAAAGGGGATTTAGAACTTTCCCCCAAAAAAAAAAAACGGAACTAGAGGGACAAACAACACAACTTCGCGTGTTGCCTGATACAACACCACAAAGTGACACAGCTACACATTCCTCCCATTCTCTCCCTTCCATCTCTTCTCTTCTCTACTCTTCTAATTTTTATTGGCAATTTAAGTTTCGGTTGGTCTATCTTGATGGGGGGTCTATCTTGGGGGCGTTTTCTTTTTGGAATTTGGAATGCGCAACAAATTAAAAATTAAGTCGCAATTGCAAAGCGACGAGGCATTTTAATGTGCTTAATGCTGTGGAAAAGTGGAAAACTGAAATGGAGAACTGAGAAATAAATTGTAAAGGAATAAAGACAATTGTTTGTTAAAAGTTCAATTTAATATAAAAGTAATTTTTAGTGAATTTAAAGGAAATTTAAGTCAATAATACATAATAAATTATAATAATTTATGTATAATAAAATACAATTCATTATATTTTAAACCATTTTTAATTTTTCTTACTATTTTCCACAAGTTCTTAAATTGTTGTTCTTTAAACTTTATTTCAAATATTACTTTCTGTCTTAAATTAAATGAAAAGTCGCAGAAAACGCAGACTTATCTGTTATAATATATACTAAAATATATATCCCTCGTAAAGTAAAGTCAAAAAATATATAAAGCTCTTTAATCGCCTGAGCTTATCGCGGCAACTGGTAAAACCAAAAAAAAAAAAAAACAAAAAAAACCCAAAAATCACTTGAAAACTGCAGTAAATTGTGCTCGGAATATATCTGCATAAATATAAGAAGCCCTGGCAATAAGTTAGCGATAAAAAAAACTCACTCAATGCAATCGCCAGTCAAGTTCAAGGTTAAAAAACCCCAAATTGCATTTTTGAAAAAAGAGCAAAGAGAAGAAAAAGAATGATTTTTTTTTTTGTGTTTTAATTATGCAGCTCAACGAATTCTGCTCGACTCAAAAACTTGTATAGCAAGTTATTGAACAGAGTAAAGGGGCAAAGTGGGGGTTAAAGAGGGGTTAAAGAGAGGGGGTTAATCGCAGCACACACACACATAATGTTTGCTTCATTTCATTTGCTGCCTCTGAAGAGGTTCCCCAAAAAAACACCATAAATAAATATAAGTGAGCTGCGATTTCATTGTCGACATTTGGCGTTGGCTGCTTTCGATGATGTCAGCCTTTATTTTTGGCCAAAGCGCACAACAAACACACACACACACACACACACACAGCAACTCGACCAAAAAAAAGCCGCAAGCCTTAAAAAACATGCCAAAAATAATATTCAATGAGAGCGCGCAACCAAGAAAACAAAAAAGCAGCCACACAAAAACATAGTGTATAAAAACTCAAGTATAACAAACAACAATTACAAGAGTCTTCCTCGAGACATGTTTCTTTTTGACCACCTTTTGAAATCCAGCCATAACTCTGCCCATGGGTTTTGAACTTGTTTGGCGTTCGCCTCGTAAAGTTCTTGCCAAAAAAACGCAAGAAGACAGACAAAAAGCAGAGCTAACCGATTTTAACTGTAGCATGTCGAAGCACAAATTACCCTAAAGCGTGCTTTTAACACATTTCTCATGTACATGTCAAGATTAACATGCACTTGTAGTCTATTTTTATGTTATTTGTTTAATATTCACTAAAATGGAATGTTTAAAAGTTAAAGTTAAGCTTGGAATCATGTTAAATGTGAAATTTTGCCACTTGGCTGTAAAAAAAGTGGCAACACCTGATCTTCCTTCATAGAATATCAATAGGGGTAACAGGTAGAGCTTTCGCTCTCTCATGAGCATATCTTATACATATGTATTTGAGCTTACTCTCTCGAGAGAGCAAAGTTATCCACAAGTTAAGCTGCTATTATATGTGTATGAACAACAGAAAAGCTTTACATGAGCTTTCGCTCTCTTGACTTTACTCTCTCGAGAGAGCAATTAATTGCTTAGTTTCTTATTGTTTTATCATTCGCAAACGTTTCAGCATAAGCTTACTATTATATGTGCATGACCAACAGAAAAGCTTTACATAAGCTTTCGCTCTCTTGACTTTACTGTCTCTCGAGAGAGTAATTAATTGCTCAGTTTCCTTTTGTTTTATTATTCGCAAACGTTTCAGCATAAGCTTACTAACCTTCCTAATAATTTCTTTAACACAAAACAACGAACTGCGAAACTAATTGTTAAACAAAATAATAAACACTTTGTGTGGAGCGTACACTGTGATAAATGCCCATATTCATATAGATCGTCATGGTAATTACAGCAAACTGTGTAACAAAGGCTTTAAGCCCAAAGCAAGGGTACAAAAAAAGCTACAAAAAAAAAACACAAAATTTGTTTACCTTGGCCACGCAATTTATCTGCGCCTGAGTCTGCGGTCTTCGACTGAGACTTGAGACTGAGACTGAATCTCTTGGGTTTCTTTTGGGTCTCTGCATTCGCTTACTTATTATCTTGAGTTTATTTTTGGCATGCTGAGAGCAGCTTTCCATTGTTTACCCGACTCTTATAGGCCGGCAAAAACAACTTGAAGAATTTGCTACACTTTTTTTGTCTTCATATTTGTTTAGTTTTTTTTTTTTTTTGGCTCTCATTTTGAATGTTTTTTTTTCGTTTTTTTTATGCGACGCCCACTTAAGCTGTACCAATTTTTTTGTTTGTGGTTATCGCAGCTGTTCTTGTTGGGTTTAGTCATTATTCTCGAGAGTCGTGACATATAATTGTCTATCGATAGTTCACATCGTTCTAACATTTACTTTATGTTCTCATGGAGCACGTTATAAGATAGACAAATTTGTAATGTGTGTTGGATTTGTTTGACTTTTAAGGGATTTGTAGTTTGCACATCATTTATATTTATGTGTAACATATTATTTGTGTATATTATAATTTTTCGATATTTGTTTCTTATCAATATATATTTTTATGTCATTGCAGGTATGTACAATTTTTAAAATGGGGGCTCGACAAATATGAGACTTGTGTCTGGTGAGTTTTTTGATATTTTATACTAATTTGGACACCAGGAGTTGACTAAAAATTAAAGATTGAAATTTAAAAAGAAAGATCAAATTTTAAAATTAATCGGATAGATTTTCGAGCTTATTAAAATTTTAGAAAATTAATTAAATAAATTTTAAGAGAAAATACAATTTAAGTAATCGTAAAAATAGCTATTAAGTAAGCAACATTTTTAATAACAATTGCCTTCATAGTTTTAATATAATTTGTCTAACAAAATGAAGTAAAAAATTAAAACTGACCAGACATAGAAATTGCAAAACATTTGGAAGCTGCTTTATCATTCCCCATTTACAAATGTCAAAGATTTACCAAATGAAATGTGACTTTTGAGTTTTGGATTTGATTTTTTCGCATAAGGCCAGAAACTGTATTATAATCATATGGACATCAATCAAAGTCGAAACGTTGAGATTTCACAAAACTTATGACGCAGCTGAATGCGAGCTTGTAAATCAAGTTTTATATACTTAAAAAAATATATTTGTGGAAAGAGTATAATTAAGCGTTGATTATAATTATAATAATGCTGAATAGCTGTAGGAAATGCAAATACACCCACTAATTGAAAAAATGCCAGACAGTTCATGAACTATAATAATGATATTAGGTTAAGGAAGTTGGTAAGAGAGAGAAAGCAAGTGAGAGAGCTAACTGTCATACAAATAAATCGATGTGATTAGCATTAGCATTAGACAATAACCTACGACAAAGTAGACAAAAGTCGCCTATGGAAAGACCAGCAAAACAATAGAAAAAATAAAAATAAATAGCTAACAATAACAATAACAGCACGACAACAACAACATGTCAACTGCGACGCCACAATGTCTGGAACGTTCAGCGTTCACGTTCGGGGAATTGTTAATTTCCACACCAGATACACGGTTACAGATACAGATACAGCTACACACCAGCTATAGATACATTTTGCATTTGCAATGCGCCGCAAATTACATTTAAATGGCTGCCAATAAGTGAGGCAACTCTCTGGGTGAACAATTGGCCCAAAAGGGGTGGCAATTGCTGGAATGGGTATCTCTTTTCACTAACTAACTACACGTGTGTTTAATTTTTTTGATATACTGTGAAATTGTTTTATTGCATTTCGCACTGCGAGTGTAGGTCCAAAAGTGTATGAAAAAGGTTTTTTATTGTTAGAGAATTTACATGAAATCTTGCTTTCTTGAGAGTGCTGTTAAATATGACAGTTCCTCTTTCGTTCACGTTCGTAAACGTTTAACTGGAAGATCACGCTTATAAATGTCTCTCTGGGGAGAGAATTTATGTATAAGCACTCTCGTGAGAGAATTTATATATAGGCTCCCTCATTCCTCTTTATTTCACGTTTGTAAACGTTTATCTGGAAGATTACACTTATAAATGTCTTTTTGTGAGAGAATTTATGTAAAAGCTCTCTCGTGAGTGAATTTACAAAAAACTCTTTCGCTTACGCTCTTAAAAGTGCTTTTAAATATGACAATTCCTCTTTCTTTCACGTTCGTAAACGTCAAACTGGATGATCAAACTTATAAATGTCTCTCTTGTGAGAGAATTTACACAAAAGCTCTCTCGTAAATTAATTAACACAAAGCTCTCTCGTGAGAGAATTTACATGAAAGCTCTTTCGCTTACGCTCTTGAGGGCGCACTTTAATATGATAATTCCTCTTTCTTCCACATTTGTAATCATTTCATTGAATAAAATATTTTACAATCCTATGATTAATTGGTTTCTAATTACTTTTAAAACCTCCCTCGCTTTGAGGTCTTTTATTTAGGTGTGTCCGTTTTCACTTTTATGGCTTATCGTCAGCTTGTGCTTCCTTAAATCCATAATTTTTATTAATTGCTGTAATTTCTATTATTGTTATTCACATTTTTATGCTTTTATTGCATAACAAAATAGCAGCAATAACAATAAATGTAATAAGTACGTTGATTCCATCTTTTAATAATTCGCATTGAACTTTGTAACTGACATTGTAGTGAATCAAATGAAATGCATTTGTTTTTTAATGCCAGCTTGTAAAAATATCCCCGTTAATTACATGTTTAAAGGTTACACTTGACTTTTAATTGACAGCTTAAATAATTTGATATAAATGCACAGTTTGAAGACTAAAACAGCTCTAGTATTCTTTAGAGGCAACTGTAAACGAGCTGAGTATTTAGAGGGTGTAATCAAAGGTATTAAAAATTACTATTATAAAATAGAAATATTTTATAAAAATTATCTCTTATTTGCTAAGTTGTTAACCTTATTTTACCACAAAAATATGTAGCTTTTGAAAAAATTAACTTTAATATATATATATTTTTTTTTGTAATGAAAAGAGGCTTTAAAATATCTTCCTATTCTTCTTCGAATCTACTCTTATTTTAATGGCTTAATATCTAACTCATAATCAAGTTGTCGGCGACATCTAAAGCAGACTTTATATTAATAATAATTAATCTAGTACAAAAGGCTTGCAGCTAATAAATCCTTTTATATTTTAGCTGAATATTAATTAGTCTAGCGACATTTGTTTTGGACCAACTCTGTTTTGTTGACCCTTTATGTACAGACTTGGCCAAAAGCTAACATTTAATTACTTTGCCAAGCAGCCACGTGGCCAATGTTTACACACATAAATACGTTCTTTTGGGGCTGGCAAAATTCACATGACTAGCAAAAGCAAATGCAATTTTAGCCATTTTCTGCGCTGCGTTTATTTGGCCAAGCTAATGAGCTGGCGGCAGAAATGGTGGGCAACCCACTTTAAAGTGGGTGGGGGTGGTGCTGTGGGGCATTAAAAATAAACCAAAGCTGTTGGCACATGGTGCGCTTCATTAGTTTCCACAAACAAAAGCAAAATCAACGAAGAACGCAGAACGAAGGAACAACAGAAGTACAACATTTCTAGAGCGCTTAAGTTCATTATGGTTTCGTGTTTCACTTCAGGTTAGTATGCGAGTGTGTGTGTGTGTGTGTCGTTTCTGACCAGTCTAAACAAACGTTGCTTAGACGGATCCCCCCAGCGACATGGCTAATATGACAAATGACGGCAGACAGCTTGGCGACATGGCAAAAAAAAAAACTGCAACAAAGCAAAAAAAGGAAAAAGAAAAGGAAAAATGCTTTTCGAATTTTCTAGCATTTTTTTCTACTTGCTTTTCTTTTGCATCACGCAACGCCCACTGCAAAACGTGCGGGGGGCGTGGCAAGTCCTGCTAGTTTTGAATTATCACAGAAAGTAATAGAAAAATGAGAAAATATTAGCGTAATTTATAACAATTATTGTGCAAATCAAATGAATGTCGAGGGATATTAAAGACGAAAGAGCGAAATTTAATACCCTATAAACTTTAAAAATACATAGGTGGAAAGAACTTTATTTATGTTTTTTATGTTAGCATAACTATCCTAAATTATGAAATGTAATGCATATAGTAGAATTAGAGATTCTCTAAATTAATTTCATATTTCAGTATTACTTACAACATATAAAAAAAACAACATTTAAGTTTAATTTCATGCAAATATTTAGCTCCTATCGACTAGGTAATTAGGTAATTTAATTGTACTAATGGTATAGCTAGAAATACTCTGTATCAATTAAAGATTATTGATTATTTGCATAATTAAAAGTAATAATAATGAAATCTTACTTAAAACATCAAAAGGATATATTTTCTTCAACCCAATAATCAAAAATTACCCCTATATTTATCCTATAGATTATTTTAACTATTTAATCCACTTGGCAACGCTCTCAATTAACTCTGGCAAGTTTGATAACTAGTGTAACTAAGCCCTAATCAAAGTTACAGCATATAGGGAAAAAGTTTTTAATTACTCACAATCAATCAAATAATGCAAATTTAAGCCAATATTTAGCTATTTAAACCATCTGGCAATGCTCTCAATTAACTTAGGCAAGTTTGATAACTAGTGTAACCAAGCCCCAATCAAAGTTACAGCATGTAGATTGAGGGAAAAAGTTTTGACCGCCCAATTTCGCCATAATTACAGACAGACGTTGTGAATCGGAGGACTGAGAGAAATAGACGCAACAATTCGCAACTTGCAACTTGCCACTTGCAACTGCCGCGGCTGCGAGGAGCCGTCCAAAATGGGGCAGGCATAAACTTCAAAGCGTTTGCATGCAAAGCGCGAAAGAAATGAGACTAAAAATTATTAGTTGCATTTTGATTTGATGGGTTTTCTTTCCACAGTTGAATTTAATTATGTGCGAATTTATAAATGCTTCCAGCTAGAAATAAAAGCAAGCATATTGCAGCAGACAGACCGATAGACAAATAGACAGATAGGTTGTTGTGTGCCACATGTGGCAAGATGAGCGAAATTATTGTTATGCTCGTTCTCAAAATGAATTTATTTATTAAACTAAAAGATTTTTTGAATTATTACAATTGGCAATAAAGTAAAAATATGAAATTTTAAATAAGAAATTATGAATATTTGGAAAATAAATTTTTAAAATAATTATTTAAGTACTTAAATTATAAAAAAGCTAAATTGGCTTCGTAATTAATTGCCATTTATTGAAAAAAATAATTATTTAATCAGAAAGCGACAATCAGTAAATAATAATTACAAAAGACTGCGCCCAAAAGTATGCAATATAGCATTATAATAAATTCTTTTAAATTTAAATGCACGCATTGTCTATATATTTAGGTGCGGGTATTTTAAAGTCGAATAAGTAAGATTTGCACTTGGTTTTGTTATGACTGCTCAAATTCTGTATTCTATTTTTTTGTGTGGAAAACTAGAGCAATGAACTGCAGTGTGTTTGTGAGTGTATTCACATTTGCATTTGGACACTATGCATTCGAATTGTTGTTGTTGTTGTTGTTGCTTGCATTCGACCGGAACTATGAGTTCATAGTGCCCATTTACGACAAATGGCAGTAAAAAGGAAGGAAGAATAGAAAGACGGCATACGAAATGTAAACATTCCAAATTTAAAACGACAAACAACAACAACAACTGTAATAACAATAACGTATCCTGCTAACCCACAAAATTGGAGGTGATTGCACTTTTGTATCTGGGCTTACCTAGGATTACCTTTTACCTGTTTTAACTTTACCTGGCCATTTGTTTGAAATTTACCGTGTCACGCGATGTGAAATTTTCCAGGAATGCATTGCAGCCATTGTTGTTGTGTGTTGCGTGTCAGCAAAAACTACATTTTTAATGAAATGCATTTTGAGTAGTTTTGTAGTTTTGTAGGTCTTTATTTAAAGCAAAATATATGTGTATGACTTGTAAGTGATTTTACTGTGACTCTGACTGCGTCTCTTGGTATTTAATTAACCCAGTTTCAATAAGCCCAAGACTCTCTGCATGTTGACCAAAACAACAATAACAAAAGAAGCTGCAAGCACAACAATACACTCTGTTTACACTCAACTGACTCATTGTTCGGACAACATTTGGACAGTCGTAGTGTAAACAGAAAAAATATCTTCATAATATTTGTCCATTTGCGTTGAAACAAAGCTTTAAGCTTTAACTACAGTGCAGGGCAAATGAATAGAACGAACGGCTTAATCTGAAATTTAAGAGATTTGAAATCTTTTGATCTTAAATAAGCAACTTTTTCAATGCAACCAAATTTAATTTATTTGGAAATTATTTTTATTTCAGCAAATTGGAATTGTTGTAGCTTCTGTTGATTCTGTATTGAATAGAGAAAAGCTCATCTGATTTCCTTTCTAAACTATTTAAGAATAAATTATAATAGAAAATGTTATAAATTTTTTTAGTTAAAAGCGGCTATAAAAATTAAATATTTTTATAAACATTTTCTTCGATTAAAATTCCATGAAAGCTTTAACACATACAGGGCTCACAGACACGCGTTGTAATCTTCAGCTCCTTAGCGTTGCCTTGAGAGCTTTCGAAAGCTCACTTATACACGCACAAGTGCAATTGAAAGCTTTTACAGAAAGCCTTTTCCCCATGGTTTTGTGAATCTTTTAATAAATTAAATACAGTCGAACTTCCCTAACTCGAACTTCCCTAACTCGAAGTCTCTCTAACTCGAACAAAATCGAGTGGCAATACTAGGCAAATTTCATACAATTCTACTTCCCTAACTCGAAGTCTCCCTAACTCGAACTTTTTTCGTGGATAATGGTGATTCGAGTTAGGGAAGTTCGACTGTATTATAATTTCACTTTAAATATTATAATTCCTTTTAAAAAAGATGTACATTTACTGCCTTATTCTGCTGCCCTGCACTGTGCCATATGCAAAATTGCTGTCATTGACACCTGGCAAAGAAAATAAAAACAAGAGAGCATCGCAATGCATGAGGCAGACAAATTGTTGTTGCCACTCCCCTAAAAAAGATCAACAATTTTGCTTTGTTTGCCTTCAATATTGATAAATTAAAGCATTTACTTGATTTACAACGAGAAACACAAAAATAAAACCGAGTTAATTTCGTATAATTTATTTTGTTGGTTTTCACGTGCTTAATTAATTTATTGACTGATTTTGTGGCTTCCCCTTCGCCGCTTTTGGCCATGTGTTAATTAAAATAACTCGTTTTATTTCGTGTGGTTTTACATAATTTAATTCAATTTCGTTTAACTTTGTCATTGACACGAACCGAGCCTCGGGACGGGCCCCAAAATAAAAAAGCAACAACTATGTTGTGTCCGAATAAACATTTCTGTAATAATAATTTTTGTCAAAATAAAAACTTTCACTTTCGTCAGTTGCTGTTGAAAATTGAAGTGCAAGTAATTATGGCTTGTACATGCTGTTTAAACAATCTCTCAATCTCACCTCTCTCAGCAAAAAAGTGTTATAAATAAGTGTGACACACAATGTACTCTGCTCTCAGCAATT
Source organism: Drosophila recens (assembly GCA_037043495.1). NCBI lineage: Eukaryota > Metazoa > Arthropoda > Insecta > Diptera > Drosophilidae > Drosophila > Drosophila recens. The sequence continues at coordinate 18,162 of JBAMBJ010003113.1, read as the reverse complement.
TTTGATTAATTTTCACTCCCCTTTCAGCCTCGTTTCAACTCAAACAAAAATTATAAATATAAATTTCCATGCCATGTTTTTTTTTGCCTTAATATCCTACACAAATACGTGGGCGTTGCGTGGAAATATGCTGACAACGTTTTGTACTCGGATTTATGGAAAATGAAAATGAACAGAATAAATATTTATTATTTTCGTGACGGTAATACTTGGAAAGATCATAGCAAGCAAAGCTCTTTAATATTTTGAGTTTTTTACATTTTATGAGTTCCTTTTTTTGGTGTGTTACATTTATAGTTATATTTATGCTTATCATTCACATAGATAGTAGTTAGTTTTAGTTATATTTATGCTTATCATTCGCATAGATAGTAAAAGTTGTAGATAACGTATATGTTGAAGAACTTTGTAGATTGCCCAAAAAAACTGTCCAACTGTCTTCAATGATTGTATTGACAATCTCATACTTTGTACCCTAGTTATCGCTTTTTGTAATCACTAAAAGTTACCTGATCAGAGTATAACAAAAAAAATATACAAGTGGAACTTCCTAGGGGAAAAAAATGTAAACGCTAAAATTTTTATTTTTTTATAAAATAACGATCTCGAAGTCTCTTAAATCCAAAACATAGACAGGAAAAAAATGTAATAAACATTTTCACAATGTTATTAAATAACTAAATTGTATGACAGACAATGAAAAAATGTGTAGCAAAAAATTTAACAAGCTTTTGATGCGACTGTATATTAAAATCAAGTTAATTTTTAGGATCTTAAGAGAAAAAGAGAAAAAAATAACTGTTTGGCATCGCATTGTTTCGCAAATGGAAAGCCATGGAATTGTCAACTAAAACTGAAAAATCTAAATAGAAAATTTTGAAATTTTTAAAAAAAAGTAAAGTATACGCAGTGGGAGCATTTCGTCGATATGAAGACTATCTTTGAAACCAATCTGACTTTGTTAGTGAGTCACAAAAATCCCAAAAAATGACACAGAAATTAAAAAAAAAATGTTTTTTCTTCTCTCTATTATTAGTATACTCGTTACTTAAAAAATAAGTAAAAGGGGATTTGGTATTCGTTGCAATGAATGTAACAGGGAAGTTATAACAAGTGACACAGAAATTTAAAAACAAAAATTTTTCTTCTCTCTATTATATGTTTTATATACAAGGTATACTTTCTATCAGGAACTGTAACACTTATAAGTTTTTTGTCAAAAAATTAAAAAATAAGAGTTATTGGCTGATTTTTATAAAAAAATTATTTTTAATTAAATTAGAATTAATTTAAATGATAAAAATCAAAAACAATTATTATTTTTCAATTTTTATATAAAAATTAAGCCCCAACTCTTATTCCCAATTTTTATTATAAAAATTGACAAATAACTCTTATTTGTTGATTTTTATACCCTGGGGGTATATTAAGTTTGTTCAAAAGTATGTAACAGGCAGAAGGAAGCATATCCGACCCCATAAAGTATATATATTCTTGATCAGCATCAACAGCCGAGTCGATATAGCCATGTCCGTCTGTCCGTCCGTCCGTGTAAACGAAAGGATCTCAGAGATGGTAAGAGCTAGGACCACCAAATTTGGAATGAAGACTCCCTACAATGTCAGGCAGAACAAGTTTATGTTAAAATTTTGCCACGCCCACTGTGAGGGGCGTAATTCATAAAAAACTGACAGCACCTTTTATTTTTTTATATCAACGGATGTGGAATCATGCCCAGAACCTAATCACCAACTTTCATCCCGATTGGGCCATAAATAGTGAAGATATTAACAATTTTGTCCGAGGTATTTTAATGGCAATTCTATAAATAGAATAGAATTAATGGTCAATTAATTCGTTTTACATTTCCTCTGCAAGAATGTTTATCGAATTTGTCATGTTCAATCCAAGTTGCGGCGTGGTGTAAGTAATAAGTGCTCGGCAGGCGAAACGGGAGACCGAGGTTCGAGTCCCGGTTGTGTCGATGCAAATGATTTTTAATTATTATTTTTTTTTTATTATTTTTATTTTCTTATTTTTAAAATTGGTTTAAATCACTTATCTTATTGTACATGTATGTAGCTGCCACAAAAACGATAGGTCGATATGTGAGGATAAGTACAAGAATTGCATGTGCATCTAATCTTCGGCATGCCGAAGCCTAGGCCCAGGGTATATTACTGTCGAGTGCACTCGACTGATCCGCTTGTTATTATAAAAATTGAAAATAAAAATCAAATCGAAATATCTTTTGAACCAAAGAAGAACATATGTCTGTTTTTCCCACTCTTCTGGGACGCTTTTTTGTGCTTTGATTTTTTTAAACTCATAACTATTATTCGCAGTCCCTGCTTTCTATCAAAATATCAACACTGAGAACCTTTCCTCAATTAATACCCTTATTCAAATTCCACTGTTCCACCTGTTGAGCGTCGAGTTTATGCAAATTTTTCGCTGAATACCAGAACAACCCGTTAATAATTGATGAGCGTTTTGTTTGTCAATACAAATTTATTTATTTGCACATGCGTTAAATATATATAAAACTTAGCATATTAGCAAATACATAGTATACAGGTTTTATTTAATTAATATTTAAATCACATTTCAGCTTACGAATCTAAAACAAAATAAAAAAACAATGCTTAATAAAAAGTTAAGCAAAAAGAAGAACAACAACAATTTGTAAAATGTTTTTCTTTGTCTCGCAACTGATTTGTCTTTAGATTGTTGTTGAATTCAAAGCACATTTTGATATAGGAATATATGTATCTATTATCAAAGTAAAAAAACGGGCACACTGCCAAAAGTGTTGCAACTCTTGCTTTTCATTCATTCTTTTTTTGGCTAGTGTGCCCTAATTTTTTTGCTCTCCCACACACACAGAGAGAGAGACACAGGTTTTTTTTATAGGACGGTCATGGCGATGAACATGAGCAAGACGAGTATGAGCCAAGGGCAAATGAACATCAGGCAGGCAACCTCAAACATTTTAGCTGCTGGCGGGGTGGCAACGCTGACACTGCCTCTGTTGATATAGATCTCAGGTGCGGCACAACTGTTGCGTTGTTGTTGTTTGTCTTTTGATGTTTTTTTATCGAGTTTTTTCTATTTTTTTGCTGCTATTGTCTGTGCAATTTTTTCTTTGTTGTCACACCGTTTTCACGCTGCTTTTACGCCACTATTTGATTTTGCTCTTTGCGCTTTTTTCTTGAGCTTTGTTTGGTCGTGTCTAGCAGCTGCCATAACACACAAAACACAACGTACGACGTTCACTGTCACACTGAAGCGGGCCACAAATCGCTTGATGTGTCGACTGCTCTGCTTCACTGCTTTTGCTTTTGCTTTGTTTTTGTTGCTGCTGTTGCGTCGCCGGTTTGTTTGCTGCTTATGCCTAAGCAGCTGTGTGCGTGTGTGTGTTTGTGTCTGTTTGCTTGTGTTTGTAACAGTCAATCAGCCGCTCTGACGCGTCTTGCTCTCCTACTCTCCCACTCTCTCTTTCGCTGTACACCTTGACGTTGTGTGCTTTTTGTCTTGTTGAACTTTTACGCTCCGATCGTTGGCGCTCTGCTTCTTTTGCGCTCTCTCTCTCTCTCTCTCTGTGTTTGTCAGTTACTCACGCTCTCTTTGTGCTGTCAGCGTGCTTTTTTGGTCAGCAATTTTTTTTTGCAGGGAGGTTTTGACTCTAGCTGTAATTGCGTTTTATTTCATTGACCCCGTAGTTTAAAGGTGTTCCCACTCCCACTTTGTTGCATTTGCATTTTGTTTTGGGTTGGCATTTTTTGATTGCAAGCTTATCAAGCTCTAAGCTCAGCTATCAGTCATGGCCTTTTCAAGTGAGCTTTGACTTGCCTTTTTGTCTGTTGCACAATTCTTCTAAAGCTTCTAGAGATGGTCATAATTTCGATAGCATTGTAGTTATCGATCCTTTCATTCAAATTCTTTTGAATGAGTTTTGACACACCTTTAAGTACTGTGTATTTGAAAAGCTTTTATTGATGAATTTTAGCTTATTCTTACCTCGACTATCGATAAAATTATCGAATTGTTTAGGTCGTTCTTTATTTTCAACAAAATCTTAAGTGAGATTCTAATACATTTTATGAAAATTTGTATAGCTTTATTTTCTTACTAATGATATCAAAAGCATCAAAACTATGATTCCTCAAAAGCTTCTAGAGATGTTAGTTTAATCGATAGTACAGCAAATATCGAGTAATTACAGTCGATTTTCAATTTAAATGACAGACATTATAGGCTTAAATAAAAAACAGTTAAATGTTTTAATTTCTTTTAAGATCTATAACATAAAATCTTGTATCCTGGAGAAAATCTCGAAAAAATTTATTAAAAAATTAAAAAACCTTTATATTGTAATCCCTTTTAAATAAACAGTCACTAACTGCCTCCTATAAATTCCTGATGAATATTATCAATGCCATGTGTTGGGCATACTCAAAATAGACCAATCAGAAGTATCTTATCTTTTACAGAAACTTTTCCACTGAAAGCCAACACGTCGAATATTTTTATCAAATTCTGTGACGACCTTTTACAGAACTGGTCCGTATGAAGTGCAGCCCAATGGCATATGGAAAATTACGGCCAGACAACCAGTTTCTTGAGTTGTTTTTTTTATTGTATATAAGTAGTTTTCAATATGTTTCCATTAATGAAGGCACAAAGCAGTCGGCGTTTAATCTTATCAGAGCTCTTTACCTACATATGTGAGCTGCTTATATGCTCTATATACTTTGCTTGTACACACAAATGCTTATGTATTTTATTTCTATTTCTTTATGCGTTCGAATCAATTTTGATTGAGCTACTTGAAATTGGTTAATTGTGCTAAAAATATAAATGAGCCATAAAGGCTACACACCAAATAATAATAATAATTAGATATGAACACAGCTCGAATCAATATTAAAGCAATAACGGTTTCATTGGGGACTTTAACTATAATAATAAATTGATTGTGTTAATTAAAGATTTTAAGTACTTGAGTAGCATTTTAAACCAATGTTTGATTTATTTTATTTTTTTTCTTTTCAGGTATGTTGTGAATCATTTGCCAGACATGTTGTCAACAGTTTTATATAATTAGCAATGTCTATTTATATTTGTATTGTAAGTATAATAGACGGTTTATAAATTTCAGAAACATTTTTAAAGATGATTTATAATCAACCCAAACATATAATCTGTGAGTTTGACTGAGATATCTTAAGAAACAAAAAAGTGTTTCATACTAAAGGTTAACTTGCATCCGATTGCTCCTATGGCAGCTATATGATATAGTTATTCAACTTTTACCAAATTTCGTCAGAGTGTAAGAGACAGTCCAAAACATACAATCTGTGAGTTTGGTTAAGACATTTTAAGAAACAAAAAAGTTTTTCATACTAAGCAATTCCGTGACCTTTGAACGTCATATTGCACGGAGAAATTGTCTTAGTTATGTTGTGTGAAAATATCAACTTTCCATCTTTTACCGTTTGGCCTACACCTTGATGTGCCAGTCAGTTAGTCAGGACAAAGAGTTTTATATATATGGATAATGAAGAGTGTAATTTTAGTGGGGCTAAAGATATTTTCTTTAAGACCATTTTGAATCAATTCTGAATCTAATCTTATGAATAGTTTTCTTACTTGATGAGTCGAACTGTTGTTTAATTCATTTACTGGTAGATACTGCCAGACATGATATATCGATATAATTTCCTGTTTATTTTTTAATCGGGAATGTAGTTAATGTTTCGAAACATACTTTTCCTCTGGAAAAAGTATTATTATTATTATTGTAATGGGGAAATCTGCACTGCGACCCTTTGGATCTATTGTGACCCCTTCTGAGCCTTTAGCTCATTCATCAACCCTAGTTCTCGCACGAAGTCGAGGATTTTTACCGGGTTGAGGTCTGCTAAGTTCTCCTTCGGTAGGACATGTTTCCCTAGAAAACTACAAATATGGAAAAAGTATAATATGGTAACATTTTTTTAAATCATGTAATTGTTTTTCTTTTTGAGCATTCTAAATGTTTCAAATACTCTTTTTTCTTAGAAAAACTATAATTTTGTTAAATATTATTTTAATTATGTATTATTTGTGTTTTTGACATTCTAAAAACCATTCCATCCTAAGTAATTTCTCTCAACTCTTGTCCATATAGCTTGAATTTTGCAACTTTGTGATATATTGTAATACTAATCTATTTTGTTAACCACTTGTATTTTGTGAACCATAAACTTTAAAATTTGAGCCAACTTTTTGAAAAGCTTAACTTGAAGTTTACAATCTATCAAGGAAGAGTCCTAAAAGTAAACACATGTGTGTTTGTTGTTAAGTACAATGGGATGGACAGCACAACTTTCTAACCAATTGAATAACTGTCCAACTTTCTAAGTACATAGTTGATTGTTTATGTTTTTGTGGCATGTTTAACGCATACACACACAAACACACACATATGTAGGTCATGCTCTAGTTAAGATACCCTAAGAGGCAGGAAATGAGAAAGCATATGCAATTAACATAGTTCTCTCAACATAAAGATGTGGCTGATGATGATGATGATGATGGATGAAGAAGATGAAAAAAATAAGAAGCAGCTGAGCAGACAAGTGTACTTGGAATGTCCTGCTTTATGCTTAATGTAATTGATTTGGCAATTTCCGTAATATTTGGATGATTAAATATTTACATTACGCTTTGTGTTGAGGTCCTTGCGCAAGGACCTTAAAATTGTGCGCCTCGTTGATTATTTATAAATTGGCGTAATTAGTTAGACAGTCAGCAAACCATCGAGTAAAATTAGGACAACAGCAGAATAACAGCAGAAAATGACAGAGATAGAGGGAGAGAGTAATGAATAAATATATCTCTCTCAGTTTTGTGCAGCGTTCATTTCTGCACAGCCAGCAGCTGCTGCTGCCTCTCTCTCTCTCTCTCTCTGTCTATTGTTGTGACTCTGCTCCTGCACCCTGCCCCACTTACATATTTTTTTTTTAGGACAGCTTCGTTTGTATGTGTAATTTATGCTAAATGAATGCGCAGGCGCCTTACAAAACCCCCCATTTTAATGCAGACGCTCTCTTGCAGACGACGCTCTCTCATTTTGGCGCTCTCGCTGTCTATATTTATGTATGTATCCGCGAGAGCAGAGCATTGCCTAATTAGCGAGTGGGAGGGAGGTAGGCAGAGGAGCAGAGCAGCCTGCTGCTTAGAAACGAACGGCCGCGTCGTTATTTTCAGTCAACCACCCACAAACAAACACACACACACACACTTACATTCACTCACACACACATTTAATCAATGCGAGCCCACTTAACAGCAAAATTGCAACATAAAACTCTTGCGCTTTCTCGCTCTCTCTCTGCCGCTCTCTCGCGTTCACGTGTCCCAAAATGAACTTGCAGTGAGAGAGCGAAAGAGCGCCTATAGATGTGGGAGAGTGTGCTGTGTGCTTTGCGCGCTCATCTGCATGTTTCGCTTGGGCGATGAACGGCGCCAAACGGGAAAACGGAACAAAAAGCTACCCTCAGAGTGCTGCGAGGCTGTCAATCTACACTTTGGCTTCTTTCTAACCAACCAACAAACAACACACGCGAAAAAAAAACCCCAATTGCATTTAATAATAATAAAAAGGAAGATAAGCGTAATAAAATATTATTTTTTTTTGTTAATTTATATAAATAATTTTGCTAATATATATGCAAAAAAAAAGTCTTATCGCGCCTCTGCAGAGTTGTCGCGTTTCATGGTGTTTGTGGCAAATGCGGAAGTTGTCGTCGTCAGTCTTCGTCGGACATCGCAAGTGTGCAACGCAGTTTGATGTGAAATAAGAATCAAGAATCTATAAAGTGTGCAAATCAAAAATAGAAAAAAGTGTTATATAAAAAATAATACAAAAAAGAGCTGTGCACAAATTGTTTTGTTTATAATCAAAACGAAGAGAGAAGCGAAAAAAGTTCATTAGCAAACGCCTCGGCCAGCCCTAAAAATTCGTTTATCCTCTCACGCTCTCCAGTGCGTGCGTGTGTACGTGTGTGCGAGTGTATGCGAGTGTATGTGTGTGTATTGGTGTAATTAAACGTGCGTGCCAGAAAGCAGAGTTTTTTGTCTTCGTCACACGCTCCACACTCCACAGATAGTTGCTGTGAGCTGTGTGTGAGTTGCGAACTGCAAGTTCAGTTCTCATCGTTATCTAGAATTTCGCGCCTATTTCTCGTTTTCGTTTTCTCATTTGTCGGTCGTGCAACAACACACAACAACATTTCATTCATGGAAAACAAAAACAATCTAGAAATTGCTTTTAATAACGGAAATATATTTATTAAAAGGTAATGTGGCCCTTCATTCAAGTTATTATGTTGCATATTTATTTACAATTTAATTTAATTTTTGAAAATTAAAAAAAAATATATTATAAAATTAAACAACAGTTATTAAAAAATTTATTATTTTAACATCAAAAAAATGTTTACTTCATAAAAATGTCAACATTGGAACAAATCGATTCTTCAATCCAACATATATTCTCACTACATTAACTACAATGGAATCAATTCCTCAATGCAGTAGAAGGGGTTTAATATGGAATTACATTTATTATTAAGGCTCAAGGCTACGCATGCGCTGTTAATTCGAGTCCTTGCATTGAATGTCATTTGAACTAAGGTTGTCGAAGCCTTCAATTGACATTAATTGTACAAATTAAAAGTTGCAGAAATGTAGTCTAACTATTAAATATACTCCTTTTTAAGGCTTGTAATAAATTAGATTTTTAATGTTACTCGGAATAAAACACTACTAAATACTATTTTATGTTTTTTTAATAAAATTATATGAACAAATAAATATAATAAAATATATTCCTGAGTTAGGGCACCAAAATATAAACAAATAACATTAAAAAAAACCTATTAATTTTATAGATATAAATGTAATATTAAATTTGTATAAAAGCACTAATTTTCTATTCAGAAATTTAATTCGTTATGCTCGTATTCCTGAGTTAGGGCACCAATATATAAAGAAATAACGTTAACAAAAAAAACCCATTTAATTTTATAGATATACATTTAAAATTAAATTTGAATAGAAACACTATTAATTAGTTCAATATAAATTATTCTAAATATAAAATTATTCTAGTGAATCTTAAGCCTCTTGACATTTATAAACTAAGTTCCCTTTAAGAAACGACTTACATCCCACATCATTATCATGTTTTCAGACCTCTCTAAATGTTCTCCCCTCTCTGCGCCATGTTTATTCAGGTAGAACATACAACAATTTCTACGAAATGAACAATACAAGCTAAAAGCAAACATTTTTCGACAAGACGAATTCCAATTGAAACTCAATGTCAGGCTAAGTGTCCTAAACATAGCACAAAAATGGCTCTCATAAAGGTAGAATTCTCTTTCTCTCTCAGGCTGTTCCTCTCCCTCACACTCACTCGCTGTGTTGGGGCAAATCAATAGCCTTTGCATACTTCTAGGCTCAGGGTTTGATAAATAATGCGATAGCAAATTGCTTTTCCAATAATTCAGCTTGAACTTGAAGTGAAAGGTGCCTCGGTCATTTAAATTGTGTGCAATGGCATTTAAATCAACAATTTTTTTGTTACCTGTCGATAGATTTGAGAAATTTTATTGATTGGCGTTGTCTTTTCTGGTTGTTTCTTATTCTGGCTGTTGTTGTTTATTGTGTTTTCATTAAGGTTTTCTTCTATTCTAAGAATACAAGACTATAAATTACCTTGGAAAATTCTTGCGGAATATCTTAGATAAATGTTAACAGCGGGAATAAGATAGAAGTTAATTCAAAAATTAAATAAATAGATTAAATAAAAAAAATATTTAATTACTTTTAAAAATAATTTATTTATTATTTTTATTTAAAGTCAAAAGAACTCTTCAAAATTTAGAACTAAATATGTTATTAAATTAAAATAAATTATATACATATTTAAATTTAAACTAAAAGTATAAAAAACAATTAAAATAATATTAGAACTCATATGCCCATTTGGGTAATTTCATGACTAGAGGGTATACTAAATTCAACGACATTTGGTCTAAGTCTTTGCCGCGTTTGTTGTCGTCACTTTTGATGGCTTTTGGCTTCGTTTCGATTACGCAATGCTCACTTGAAAGTTGCTTTTATTCATTTCCCATTGTGGGTTGCCAGCAACAACAACAACAATAACAACCAAAACAACAACAACAAACACCAGAAACCAACCCCTTGAATTGTTCGTTGGTTTCGTTGCTTTGACAGCCGCATTGGCGTCGCCGCCAACGTTGCGTATACGCAATATTTTTATAACTCTGACCACATTTGTTCCTTGCAGAACATTTTGGGGGTGACCTCAACCTAAGTCAACACACCCCAAAAAAGAAACCAATAACTACAACAACAACGACGTTGAGAACGTCAAACAATCATTAGTTTTTCACGATCATCAACAACATTTATCCAAAGCAATAATTTGCTAATTTTTTTTCCTATTCGCTTGAATGCAACTTTATTGTTGTTGTTGCCAATTTTGGTATTTTGGAAAATGAATTTGAGATTTTGCCATGCTGATAATTTCGGGCGGCGTTTATTATAGACATTTGAGTCTTTATATATTTTATGATACAAACCACTTTGATGATGGCATCTGAGCTGAGATACAGAGAGAGATAGACGAATACAGATAGTTAGAGGAGAGAGAAACATTTGCCATAAGTTAATTTAACTAATAGCCGTTGGGCCATTAAAGAGATACGATTTTTTCTGTTATTGTTATTGCACATTTGAATCTGACGTCAGTTTGGGAATTTTGTTTTGATGAAATTAAACGCGGCAAAGCCGTTTGAAAGCTAAAAAATTAGAGAAACTCATCAATTGCTATTTATTGACTTGAAGATTTTATCACAATCGACTGATAAAAGTTTTCTGCGAATTTACAGAGAAATTGTTAAGTGGAAAAGGAAATTTAATACAACAAACAATTAAAAATTAATTCAGGGAATTTGCTATACAAGTTAATAGATCAAACAATTAAATATAAATTCAGAGAATTAAAATATCTTTAGTTTTATTGCAAGTCCTTATTGTCAATATTATTTCTTTTAATAGACTTGTATTTTTTTTTAGAAAATATTTGCATAATTTAGTAAATCCGAAATTCTGCGAATTTACAAAGAGATTTTAGAAAAAACTGTTGAACCTAACAAAGAAAAGAACTCACAATGAATTCAGGGATTTTAAATGCCATGAATTTTAATACATTGCATTTGTAGCTGTCAGTCTTTTATATTTTAGTAAAATAAATATTTTGGAGAAAGAATTTATTAAAAAATTGCTATCTTCACAAAATAACCTTTATATAACCCAGTGTTAATACCTTACAAATTACAAATGAAGATACTTAAAATTACGACCCATAAATTGTTAGATATGTTGTAAGCTTAATTTTCTATTTATAAAATGAGACGATTATAAAATAATAAATAAATAATTTGTTTAATTTAACTTAAAAAAAAAAATGTAGCTCTTAAAGAAATTATAATTTTCATGAAGAACCTTTATGAATTTTGCAGCCTTAATCTTGTATGAAATTCTCCTTTTAAATGTTTCTAACTTACGACCAGTATAAATATGCCCACTATAACTTTTAAAACGGAAATTTCTATTCAAAATTTCGCTGCTTTACAATCTTGTGCTTAAATTGAGCGAACTAAATTCGAACGCGTCACAAAAATGCTTTTAAAATGTTATTTATTGCGCATACGCAATGTGAACGCACAAAATTGTTGGCCATGAAATATTTGATGGACAAACTTCGTTAGGCAACTTGCGGCAACTTTTAGCTAAAATTGACCGACAAATTGGAGAACACAACAAAAGCAACTGTAATTTGATAAAGTTAACAGCCAAATTGTGCTCATAGTTTTATATTGGCGCCACATTTGCTGCAGTTGCAACAAAGTTGAGCTAAAAATGTAGCATAAAATGAATGTAGGTGACGTTTGCTCATCGAATATGCAATATTAAAAAGAGCTTACAGTTGAAACTGTAACATCTGTATCTGTGAATGTATCTCACAGCTACAAATGTATCTGTAGGTTGCAACAAAGAAAGAACTAAACACACAGATATATCAACATGATGTTCTCAATGGTGTTGTGTCGTATTTCCATCTCTTTCTCCCCCAATTTCCCGATGCGCATCTCCACCCACTTTTTGCACTCTTGCCACATGTTGTGTGGCAACATCGTATTTCCAGGTCAAGGTTGTGCTTGACTGTATGGCAAAACGAATTTTTTCTTTTACTTTTTGTTCTCCTTTTGTTTGCCGCTTCTTGTTGCACTATAAAAATTGTTGTAGTAGTTGCAGTTGCAATGCGCTTTTAGAAAAGTTTGTCGAGTCCTTTGGCTGCGTCCTTGCTGCGTTTTTATAGCGCAATGACGCGTATTCAAACTCACACACACATATATATATAGATATAGTGAGACACACTCACACATATATATAATATTTGCAGAAAATACTTTGCATAATTTCGTTATTTATGTTGAATCCGTTTCGAGTTGACTGAGCTGAAACGCAACTTCCTGCCTCTGTCCCCGCATTTCCTGTCGTCGTCCTGCTGATGTCAACTCATTGTTGTGTCCTTTATGACGTACATAAATTTTACGCTTCAATGCGTTTATTACTCATCTCGTTTTAATATTCTATGGAACCGTGTCCTTGTGGCTTATGCGCAAATTATGACAGGGAATAATGGATAAAAGCTCAATGTTATGTAGGATCAAGATTGTGAAATATACATAGATAGTTTCGAAAATTACTTTTAATTCGAAAGATATCTAATGTAACTTCCAGGCTATTATCCGATACTGAAAAGAATATCGGTGAAGTTCGATTTTTGATATTCGATTATTCTCTTTTGAAACGGTTACTGGTTGATTTTTTGTTTTGGTTTCGAAATATTGGTAAAATTAGAAAACAAAATTCTTTGATTTCAATAAATAATTTTCTTATTAAATGAAATTTATATGTAAATTAAATATAGAGATTCAAAATTAGTTTTCAAATAACCAATAAAATTTTATTTAATGATTGATTGAACCGAAACTAACCGTTATGCATGAATTGGTTGCTAAACGGTTATTTCGTTTTGAAAAATTACGGTTTTTGGGTTTAGGCATAATAAAAGTTAGGGCTAAATTTTTATATAAAAATTTAAAAACAATAATTATTTTTGATTTTTATCATTTAAATTAATTTTAATGATAAAAATTATTTTCTTTTTAAAAAATCAGCCAATAACTCTTATATTTTTAAAACTCTTAACTATTATTTGCAGTCCCTGATAAAAAAGTTACGGTTTCATTCGGTTAATATCGGTTAACGGGTTTGGTTTCAGTTACGGTTTATAATCGCTGATATCTAAAAGTATTTCAATATCCAGTCCTATTTATGTTGACATGTTTGCATCACAGCTTTCACTTTTATACGTATACGTAATATTTTGTATTTTCTAAGTGCACACGACCTTCTGAACGCCGACTGAGAGGCCTGGATTTTATTTTCATATTTTCACATTTTGTGTAAATTTCGGTTGAATAGAGAGAGAGAGAGAGGGAGAACATTGTTTGTTTCATGTTATGAATACGTTTTTGAGTGGAAAATGACATTTTCTCTCATGCTGCGTTTCAGTTTCAGTTCTGCTGCCCAAGGTCTTTTTTTTCTAAGCAACTCCTGTACTTGAAACACACACTTGAAAACCCTACCCCCCTCTTAGGTAGCCCCTCTTCACCCACACACACACACACATTACGAGTCGAGTCAGCAAATGTTGTGAATGATGTCGGAGGTTTCTCACTCAAGTGGCTCTCAGAACGTGACTTGTTTTGGACTTAACCGGGCGGAAAAGTCAAAGTCAGGGTCGTCGCCATCAAGAGCATAAGGGCCTCAAAAATATGTACATGTATAAATATACTCGTACTCGACTGTAATAAGTCTCTCTCTGTCCCTTTAAAAACCACCTGAGTAAGCATATCAAGTGGGTTTTTTATGTTTTAACCTTGCCAACAACAGTTTCCCCTTCCTTTTAGATATGAAACAAGTGTTTGTTTTTTTGTTTTTGCTTTTGGCTTAGGCCTAATTCGTGGTTCATTTAATTATGCATCTAAAGCACGTGTGCTTGTCTCATGCTTTTAATTAAATATTATAATTAATGTAGCTGATAGTTATCATTTAGCGCGCATCTTTGATATTCCCTGTGATCATAAAATTTGTTAAAGTAGGTATGATAAAGTTGTCAAAAGTAAAACAAACCGATTTAGATGTCTTTGAAAACTAGTCAACTGGAAAATCGTAGAGTAAATGACGATATAAGTCATATTTTGAATCAATTTTTTAGTAGTGAATATATTTTCTATATGCGATTTTCAATATACTTAATATTATGATTTTCTTATTGTGATAGTTTAAAATTTTCAACAAAATCGGTTAATATACGATAGTTATGCAAAGATTTTTTGAGAAGGTCTATAAGGTGTATTCTAAGATGGTATTTTTAGACCCCTTAAAAAAAGTAAAAGGGTCTTTTAACTTTTTTTTTTACTTAAGCATTTCAAAATACTTCGAGCTATAAACTAAATATATTTCCACTGTTAAATATTTTAGTAAATATTCTGCATGTTTTTCAAAAAGTTTGTATAATACTTAATCTAAATTTCCTCGAATCTAATTGGATTCTTTCTTCTCAAAACATTCTATAGTATTAAAGAATTTAATATATTATTTCAATATTTTACAAATATCAAGAAATCCCTTAATAAATTCAGCAATTAGGCAAACTTTCTTCAGATCTACATATCTGTAGGGTATCTCTGAATCATGTACTTTTTCTGCAACGTCTTTCTAGTTCATTTAGCAAGTTGTTACTGCTGTTATGTAGTACTGATGTAAATGTCGCTTGTTAACAAACAACACATAAGCACACAAACACAAAGAGATAGGTTGAGAGAGAGAGAGAGAGATAGGCACTACAGCTAGAGATGTCATAATTCTAGCAACTGTCAACTAACTGTCAACAGGCGACATTCGTTTGCTGTCGACCAACTGCCACAGTGCCACACAATAACAAAACTATGTTTTATGTTGACACAAACACACACATGCACATATACATATGTTTATGTTTTTATGTATATATTAAAAGTTTTCTGCTTGACATTCGCTTGTGGTGTTGTCTCTGACACATTAGGGTGACTCAAAATATAAATACTCAAATTATTTTCAATACACTTTAGCCAGTTTTTTATGTGTATTAGTTAAGTTTTTATTTATTAGTGTAGTTTCATATATATTAGAGCTTTAAGCTTTGAATGACTTAGAGTCTGTGTGAAGAATGCGTGAGCAAAAGCTGCGGGGACACGACTGTTTGACAGTGGCGTCCAATACTTTAGAAACATCTTAAGCTTGACTCTAGACATGTTATACCTTCCTTAAACAATTACTTAATTTTGAAACACAATTTAAAATGTAAATTTGTTAGAAATTTTACATACATTAATGTTCATTTTCATAATGTTTCATTCATGGAAATTTTACGGACAACAAATGTAATATTTATAAATATTAAAAAAAAAACCAAATTAAAAATACAGAAAAAAGTAGTTTTACTTTTTAGTGAAAAAAGGGTATTAATTTTAGTGTGAAAACATCAAATTCTATTTCCCACTATCTCTGTCTGTCTCACTCTCTCTCTCTCTCTCCCTCCCTCTCACACACAACCCCTCTCACTTTTGGCACTTGCAATTTGAAAATCTGATTGCCAGTGGCAAGTCAACGTCAACTAACCGGAATGTTAATTAAATGTTATGCTTATATGAAAATGTCAGTCTATAATGATGCATGCAAAGCCAACACATACAACAACACACACACAACATCACACACATACACACGTATTAAAATTGGCAAATTTTTTGGCTAATTTACCAATTGCGGCAATTGCTTTTTGTAATTGAATTTTGTTGCAAATCAATTTTTTGGTTATTTTAACTTTTTTCAACACAATCACAAAAATCGTATTCTAAAACTTGTAAATTTTTTGCGGCTTACAGTTGTAATGCAATAAAAAAAAGTGCTTTTAAAACGCACGGCTAAAACACACACAATAAAAACAACAACAAAAATACAACTACAGTAAAAACTATTAACAACAAAAATTTCAAATAAAACAACGACAAGAGAAAACAACAATAACAAGAATAAAATACAACTGCAAATTGCATGTGAATTTTGCCAGCATGGCGGCAAAATGGCTGCGTTAGCCAACAAAATGGCTGCCAATATGGCCACCGGCAGCAGCAGCAGCGAATCAACGCTGCAACAACAACAGCAACAACAACAGATCAACGGCCTTATGACCGCTTCAGTTATACAACCCGACTATTTACTGAACAATGATCGCGGTTTATTTAAGGTTTATTGTTTTATCAAAGATTTTATTGGGTAAGTAACGCACAAAAGTGCGAGTGCTCAGCAATATTTGCACTGTCAACAGTAGCTTCTGATAGATCTTTTAAGCCTACAAGCCTTGCAAATATTCACATAGTTACATATTTACAGCAAATATTCAACAAATATATAACATAAAGTTGTGAAACTATCATAAAATATATATTTCTGCAGATTTTTTATTGAGATGAATTGGAAGGAAATTTTATTGTAACCATTGACAAAAGATGAGCCACAAAATAAAATTATGAAAAAATGCTTTTGGAAAAATTACAAAATATTGACATACTTAAAATAATATGAATTATCTCGAAAACGAATAAATTTGTGTTTAAAAATATTTTTAAATGAATTATAATTATATATTATTAAATATAATAGGCGCGTTACAAAAAACGTAAATTTTCTTACTTCAAACTTTTTTTGTAGATCAAAAATTAAATATTTTTTAAAAAATATTGATAAAATAAAAAAAAATTGAGCTAAAAAAATTTTTTAATATTTTATTATTTTTTTATACTTAATTAAAAATAATTCATAAATTTTTTCAGAAAAATCGACAAATAATTTTAACTTAATAAAATTTAAATAAAAAAAAAAATTTTTTTTAAATATATTAAAAAAAAGTAAAATTAGTTTCAAAAAATCTAAAAATATTTTAAAACATTATTTTATATTTAATAAATAATAACATTTTCATTAATTTATTCAGAAAAATCGACTAAAAATTTTAACTTAATAAAATAAAAAAATATATTTTAATTTAAAATCAAAGAAAAGATTCTTTGTGTCCAAAGTTGCAGACTAAAAAATTTGTCAAATTTGTTTGCAAACCTTTGATCAGGTGTGACACCTACCAACTGGTTCATTAAACTCACACCAAATTGAAGATTTATTGCTTAAATAGATAAATAATTTATAAAAATAAATATTAAATTAGAAAGTGAACAAAAATGTTGTGAAACACACAAATATAGTATGAGTAAATGCTACTGTAATTCAGTGTCAACACATTTATGTTTGTACAGAGTTTTCTTCACTTTCCCCTCTAACAAATTTTCTCACTGCTCAACAAATGTAGGCGACAAATGCAACACCCTGTATACATATTATGTACTGTATATATACACATTTGTTTGCCTTCCCATTTACTGGCGCTTATCATTTTTCACTCTTGTGTGTGCCTTTATTTGTCTGTATAATTCATATTTAATCAACTGATAACTGCAAAAATGTACAATGTGTGTCTGAACATTGTCAACCAGCTGCTGCTGCTGTTGCTTTTGCTTTTGCTGCCTGCTCCAATTGCTGTTCTCCTGCTATTCCCACTGCCATTATCACCTGCCATTCTGTACTTGGAGCTGCTTTTGGGCCCCGAGTTTTCATTTGATATCAGCGCAGGGCAGCGCGACACTTGATATCACTTGTGATACTTACGCTGTAAGAGTGTGTGTGTTATCACTGTCAATATTTGTATATTTCGGCATATTTCGCAGCTGTCAACACAAAAAAACAAAGCTAGGCTGATCGACTGACAGATACGCTGTGTACATATTCTCTAGAGCCTAAAAGCATTATGAAATAATAGGTAAACTTCAATAATCATTTAAAATCCTTAAAGAGCTA
>JBAMBJ010003112.1:0-19410 GCA_037043495.1 Drosophila recens | reverse complement strand
TTCTTAAAACTAAATGAAAACACATCCATTTATTTATTATCAAAACTGCTTCTATATTTATTATTTATTTTTGATGTCAATGCTAATTAAGCGTAAGCTTTAATAAATTTATGATAAATGACAGATGATGCTGACAAAGCAGCTTCCCTAATCAATTTTATCTGAGATGTGTGGCAACTATGGATATGGATATGGATATGAATAAAATGCTAATGCCATTCAGGACTTAAGCTCTATATTCATAAATGTGTCACAGCATTCATTTTCCGGGTAAATGGAAAATGGGCTCAGTGTGAATTTCGCAGCGACTCCTCGTCAACATATCATGAGCAAATAAAAACTCATTAGGAATCCTTTAAGCCACTGCCAGCTGAATAACTGAATAACTGAGTTTCTGTGTTCGATATTCAGTTTATGGCCCACTCTCCTCCTCCTCATTCTCTCCATCTCTCGCTCAGTGTCTTTCTCTTTTTTTCTTAAGAGCTCGAACAACGCGGCGCTAATGAAGTGCAAATTGGCTAATGGGGCGGGACGGTTCTAATTATCAATGAGGCTGACGCATGTCGTAGTAGTTCGAACTTCGAGCCACACAAAAAACCCACCGCAGATAAAACATTGCCAGAGCGAGACGGCTTGAGTTGGTGTGCGAGCGAGATGCAGAGATTTTTATGTGAAAACTTTTGTTCAATTCATGGGCAAAACTTTAATGGATTAATTTACCAAAACGTTCGTGCTGCCGGAAATTGAAATAGAAACATGGCAAAAGTGATAACAGTGAGAAAGAGACAGCAGAGGAAGTAAAAGAGTGAAAGAGAGAGAGAGAGAGAGACTGGTAGATTTATGGCAATGCTTGTGATCAGCTGGTTTTGAGAGCTAGAGAAGAACTCAAAATGCCAAAGGCAAAAGTTTTATTAACTTTTTGGCAAGTTTTTTTTTGCACTCGATGCCTTTAGCAGAAATCATGAATATTTTATTGCTCATTTTTATGCTCACACATACACATGAAAATCAGACTGGCGTCGACAGCAGTCGGTGATGTGTGAATGCTGAATTTTATCAATTTAATTTAATTAAAATTAATTCACCAATAATTGACTTTTAACGTACAATCATTTGTATGAGTAGCCCGTTGCGACAGTTCCGCAACTCAATTCACATTTCTCGCTTTATTTCGAAATATGCATCATTAAAAAATTACGATTTATTTAATTGTGCGATTCTCCAGCAGGAGTTCGAGGCTGAAACTGAAACTGAAATTGAAACTGCAACTGAAACCTCACAATCAGCGCAGCGAGGTGAAAAATGTAAAGTACGAGAAGGCGCCCTGAAGTATCTACAAAGAGAAAATAAAGCGAAAAATATTATAAAAAAAAATAGTAAAAATGGGAATGAGTTGGCAATCACCTTAATGACAGCTTGCAAGCTGACTCGAAAGTATGTCAATCCCGTCAAATAGAATGGTTTATAATTGAGCTCAATTGCCAGGAGAACGACCTTCATCAATCGCAGATTCTCAAGAGAGTTTGTGGAGTAGTAGAGCACTTGTTCCCATTGTGATTGGTAGTACATGGTACTCAGGTTATCTGTCTGCAAAACGAAATACTTATTAAAGACACAAATAAATTAAGTTATGGAAGAAGTTAAACTTATAAGAAGATAACTCAAGGAACATATTTAATAAGCATAAGTATAATAATATAAAATTAAAATACTATCAAAATTTTTTTATATTATTTAAAAAGTTATAAAAATAACCAAACATATTGAGAGCGATTTAATTTTTCAGAGTCACAATTATAGGCTCTCATAAATTAAATTCAAATCACAACAACATTATTAAATATTCGCATATGCTGTACAATTAATCAATTCAGCTGAGAATTCATTTGCAAACCCCTTTTGGCGTTTTGTTCTATTTTTAAATGCATTTAATTAAGCTCACTAAAGTTTTGAATAAATTATTTTTGAATTACAAACAACTTTATGATTTATTCATATATTTTAAACTATTAAAAAAATTATATAAGAACTCATTTGATAATGCTTTATGGCGTTTAATCAATTTCAAAATGCATTTAATTGAATTCACCAAACTTTAAATATTATCAAAACTCTGAACATAATTTATTATCAATTAAATTCAATCAAAGTTTAATTTCATGAAAATTAACAATTACTTTTAGTTTTTTTTGAGATTTGTAGCTCAAGCAAAAATTAAAAAGTACACTTAAAAAATATTAAAGCAATAAATAAAATATCTTAGGAAATAAACAATTATTTCAGAAAGTTAGAACTGAATCATAATCACCATATAAGCCAAATCGGAGCCAAATTGACCGATTGAAAGAAGCTCCACAGTTTTGGCGCCAAACCAAATGGGATACATGTAAGTGCCCGATGGACTCTGCAATCAATCAAGTTAGTGATAATTCGACTCTCAGGTAATCGTTCAAATACACACCGCATAGGTCTTAAAGCCCAACGCACACAACAAAATGGCGCTGAAGGCAAACATGATGAAAATCTGCACTGTGAAATGTTCCTCGAGCTGTTCACTGAACTGGTTCAGATCCATATTCCGAAGTATGGTTTGAACCAGAAGCTCACGCATTTGTTGTGCCATTTGAGGACGTTGACGAGCTCTCAGAATTTGCCCTATGGATGCATCCATATCGCGTTGAATCAGTTGATGACGAGCCTCCAAGTGACCCATCAATTCACAGAGCAGTGAAGTTTCCCCAAACGACATTGTCGCTGTTTGCAGGGCAACCCAAACGATGCTCAGTGTCAGAGACACAAATATGTGAAGTGGTTCAACATTGAAGGGCAGAATCATTGGTAACATCAACTGCTTGCGTCCTCTGACCAGCATTACAATTGGCAACAGAACATAACCAGATATGGCGACCAAATAAAGTCCAGAAACAAATCGATTTAGACGCAACTTGAGCTCAATTTGTTGGAAGATCTTGGGTTCCTTGTGGCGATCCACGTAGATGGCGCTGAAGAACTTCTCAAGCACCTCTCGAAGTTGTTCCCTGTGCAACATGATATGTAAAATGCGGATTTGTATCTCCACGATGATCAGATATGTTGGCATTCCTGACATAAAGTCATTCACATTCGTCTGGAATCGCAAATAACGCAATTGTCCATCGTTGAGGATCATGAGAATTGTCCAGCCCATTAAAGCGAGTAAGTAATCAAAGTATCTCCAGCTGGTTGATGTACTCTTATCCAAGGGCCAGAAGATGTGATTGAGTCTGAACAATGTTAATGGCCAAGAGAGCTTCACCCGTTGACCATTGGCCAGAAGAGGCACGTATCGAACCATTTCGAAGACTAAACTCGACTTCCAGCTAAACATTTGTTTATATACCCACAAAATTCAATCTACATATTTTTGTTGAGCTTTTCCATGCGTGCAATCGCTCAATTAAATTATTCTTTCTTAACAGTTTAACGAAAACAATTAAAAGTTGACATTTTGCCTAATTGAACATATAAATATTTGATTAGATTTTCAATTCAATAAAAGAGAAACATTTCCTTATGCGTGTACTTATTAAATCTTCATTCATTCATAAAAATTTATATATTTAAAATTTGTATTAAATTATTTTCGTTTAATTAACGCATCGAGGTGAGAAATGTAAAGTAGGAGAAGGCGCCCTGTAATATCTGCAAAAAAGAAAAGGGTATTATAAGTATGTAATTATGAGAAAGGTCGTCGAGCAGAGAAATTACTTTGATAACTGTCTGTATGCTGACTTGAAAGTATGACAAACCCGTCAAATAGAAGGGCTTGTAATTAACCTCAATGGCCAAGGCGACGACCTTCATCAGTCGCAGGTTTTCACGAGAGTTTGTGGAGTAATATATCACTTGTTCCCACTGTGATTGGTAGTACATGGTACTCTGCAGATCTATCTAAAAAGTGAGAAAATAAAGCGGGGACCGTAACGATTATAATTTTTAAAATATAAATTATTAAACAAAAGTTATATGTTGATTTTTATCAAACAAATTTTATAGAAAAATTTTATTTTTCGATCTATATACAAAAAATGATAAAATAATAATTTGATTTCAATTTTCATTTCATACACCTTCCGGTTCAAAATACATTTGCATTCAATTTTTATTTTTTAACTTTTATAATAAAAATTGAAGAATAATTATTATTTTTAAGCTTTCATAATATAAATTTAAGAATAATTATTATGTATTTTCAATATTTTTAAATAAAAATTTAAAAATAATTTTTATTTTCAATTTGTGTGTATACAAAAAATTTAAAAATAACTTTTATTTTCAATTGCCAAAATAAAAATTAAAAAATAATTTTTATTTTCAATTTTTATTATAAAAATTTAAAAATAAATGTTATTTTAAATTTTTATATGTAATTAAAATTAAAAAATTACTCATATTCTATAATTTTTAAATAAAAATTGAAGTTAAAAGTTTATCGAGTCTCTCATAACTCTTAATTGCGGTCCCTGAAATAAAGTGCTTAAAAAATATACAAGACAAAAATTACAGAAGTATGAAATATTTAAACTAGTAGGCTAAGGAATATTTCTCTAAAGTCTTCTCTTTAAATAAGAAAAAAAATTATTTAATTTAATACATCACTCATTTTTTCATAATGTTTAGAAAATATAAAAACTCGTTCACGGAGGAAAAAAACAGATCAACAGACCATAAAACTCAATCCAAGTTATAATAATAATCATCGAATCAAAATACACATATCATATTAAATAGTTTAGTTACCATATAGGCCAAATCGGTGCCCAGTTGGCCCAAAGAGAGCAATTCCACGGTTTTAGCGCCAAACCAAATAGGAAAAATATAGGTGCCCGATGGACTCTGCAATGAATCAAATTAACTCAGATAACTTTTACCCTGGTAACTTCTTTCGATTCTCAGTTAACACACACACACTTACCGCATAGGTCTTAAAGCCCAGCGCACACAACAAAATGGCGCTGAAGGCAAACATGAAGAAAATTCGCACTGTAAAATGTTCCTCGAGCTGTGCAGTGAACCGGTTCAGTTCCACGTTCCGACGCATTGTTTGAACCAGAAGCTGCCGCATTTGCTGTGCCATTTGAGGTCGCTGATGGGCGTTCAAAATCTTTTCCGCAGATGCATCCATATCGCGCTTTAGCAACACATATCGACCCCTCAAATGGGCCAACAGTTCGCAGAGCAAAGCGGTTTCTCCAAATACCATGGAGACAATTTGGAGAGCGACGTAGACACTGCTCAATGTGAGGGGCACAAAAATGTAGAGAGACTCCACATCAATGGGCGGAATCATTGAGTACAAATAGTCCCTGCGCCATTTGACCAGCATCCAAATTGGCGCGAGAACATAGCCAGAAACTGCCACCAAGTAGAGAGCGGACACAACTCGATTTAGACGTAATTTCTTTTCAACTTTCTGATAGGTTTGAGGCTCCACTTGGCGATCCACGTAGATGGAGCTGAAGAACTTGTGCAAGACATCATAAAATTGCGATCGACGCCACAGAACGTGAACACTGCGCAGTTGTCCCTCCACAAGGATTAGATAGGGGGGAACTCCGGCCAGCAGAAGATCCAGATTATTCCAATTGTAGCGCAAATAGCGCAATTCGGAATCATTCTGAATCATGAGAATTGTCCAGCCTAGCTAAAGCGAGAAAGTAATCAAAGTATCTCCAGCTGGTTGATGTACTCTTATCCAAGGGCCAGAAGATGTGATTGAGTCTAAACAATGTTAATGGCCAAGAGAGCTTCACCCGTTGGCCATTGGCCAGAAGAGGCACGTAACGAACCATGTTTAAAACTATAAAAGTCTTCTATCTAAACCATGTCTTATATACCATCCACCTCTACAGTAAAACTTCTCTAACTCAACCTCAGTTGAATTGCAGATGATTTCGTCTTTGGCAAGTTTCACTTTATTCTTACATACATATTTATAACCAACTTATTTTGAGGAACTTCTCGCTGGAGACAGTTGCTCAACTTTTTAATGAGCTCCCTCCATGCGTGCAATGGCTCAATTAAGTTATTATCCCGAAAACAGAACTCGAACGGAAGCACAGTTGAAAGTTTAATGGTAATTTTAGCTAATTCACAATGTAATAGCTTTTTTCCTTAAATATTTGAGTAGACTCGCAACTTTATAAAGTCAACAACAATTGTAAACATTAGGTAAATGAATAACTGAGAACACAACTTTCCACGGCAATTTTCAATTGAAAGTTTTCCAACTGAAAAGCTGAAAGCATAATTAATTTAACATATTTAAAGCTGAAACGAATGGCAACCTAAAGTCATAAACATATTTATTTAGATTAAGCAATAATAGCAAAATATTGAAGAACATTTGTATTTATTATTACCTTTAAAGTACCATTATATAATCTGTTAGCCTCGCAGAAAAAGGAGAGAATTTGATACGGTATGAAGTATATAAAATAAAAAAATTTACAAGGGAGTACATAAACTAATTTTGAAATTAAAAGTTCTTAAATAATTTTGTACGAATCAATAGAATTTTGTTAACATTCGTGACTTGATTTGTAGAGATTGATAAAAATTAAAAGATATTTAAAATCATAGCAACTTTTGTAGCGATTAATTCATTTGAATTATATATTTTAAACATAAATTATAGATATATACTTACATACATTAAAAAGTTTTAAACGATTTGTTACAAATCAACACAATTTTGTTCAATTTCGAGATTTGATTTGTACAGATTGATATAAATTAAAGTGATGGCAACTTTTGTAGCAATTTATTCATTTTACATTATATATTTCAAAATTTCCTGCCCAGCATTTAAAACATTCCTATGGATTAATACCCTTTTAAGCATCTCTTATCGAATATTTTCCACTGCTTTGTCTCTCCTCACTTATTCGTTATTGGGACATCGCAAAAGTCACTTGGCTAATTCATAAAAATCAATTAAATCAAGCGTGCAGCTTTTGCAGGCAACACAGCCATTTGTTAGATTCCGCAACAGTTTCTTACAGTCCCTCCTCCCTACAACCACCCGCTGTCTACTGGCAACAACAAAAAAGACACTGCCACATTTGCGGCTTGGCTGCAGCAGATAGTGGCAACAGTTTGTGTTATGAATATTTTAAGAGGCCGTCAAGCAACGGCGACAAACAACACAAACAACGCAGCGGGGCGAGAAACAGAGACAAAAAGCAAGTCGAAACTGCAGCACCCCCCAAACTATCCACTCTCCTTCATCACGTCTCTCCACTTCTCTCCATTCCTCTCCTCCTTCTCCTTCCCCTTTTGCTGCTTGCCACAATGCCGTGTCCAGTTTGGAGCTGCAGTTTGTTCGCCACATTCATCTTAATTTCCTGTCACGACAATGACAACGACGTTCTCCACTCTTGGCCATTGGTCAGGCCAAGTGTGCGTGTAGCAACACTATTTCCCTTAACCCCTCACCCCTCTCTTTGGCCGCTCCCCGCCCTTAATCTCCTCTGTGTTAAACACCCCCTCTCAAAACTATCTAGCAATGTGTCTAGGCAACAAAAACAACACAATTCACTGGCTGCTGATTTCTAGACCCTGCACTAATAAAGTAAAACAGGGTATATTGAGTTTATCAAGAAATAAAAAGGATTGCGTAACAGACAGAAAAATCTGTGGAAAACTTCATTATTTAAATGTATTTACTGGCTTGTCATTATATAACCGAGTCAATAATCTAATAAGAATAGACCACGCTATCTTATACTATTTTTTAAATATTCAAGTTAGTTTAGAGAACAAGATAATTAAGATTGACAAAAAAGAGCTCTGTTTTTAAATAAAATATTCTATTAATTAAAATAGGATAACTAAGATAAAAAAAATACAAATATTGACTATCAAGACCTCTCTTATTATAAGAAATCCTTTAATTTTAAGAATTTTAAGACCAAAGAGTTAAAATATTTAAAGATTAAAACAAAAATCCATCAAATGAAAGCTTTAGCTATGGAGACTACTAGCCAAACTATGATTTTGGTAACAATATCCATTAAAGTGTGAAAGTACATATGTGTACTAAGTTTGTTTTAGAATTTCGTTAACAGAAAAATAAAAAAAAAAACTAATAATAGAGAACTATTAAAAAGATATTTTGACGTGAAATGTATAGAAAATAGAGCCCTGCATGAGCTCACACTAAATCGTGTTAACAGTCAGAAATCACACTGTGCACACATTCAAAACGACATAGTGTGCTTTTTAAGTCATAATTTCAATTCCTTATGATACATTCATTTTTCGGACTCATTGACTCGAAGCTAAGCTGTCGTGTGATTCGAATCATTTCGTATGATACTGTTTCACACTGTTATAAAAATTTTCTGTAATTCAAGTCGTTCTGACAGTTGAAACAGTGTTGAATGTGTGAATCAAGCACACACAGTAGAAAAAAAATTACTTCTGATTTGTTTTAATATAAATAGAAGAATGGAAAATAATTCGAGCATTGGTTCTAGAGATGGGCACGGGCCGGGCCGGGCCTCGGGACCCATGGGCCTTTTACAAAATTTTCGGGTTCGGGTCGGGCCGCGCCTGAAAAATGAGGCCCGTGCCCATCTCTAATTGGTTCTTAAGATGATAATGTAAGTGCACAAATGTATCTGGTTTTATTAAATTTGTGTAGTTGAATATATATGTGTAAACTGCGATAAAAGAAGCTCCACTGCAGGAAACGCTGATATGGTAAACAAAATAATATTTTCAAATATGGACATGAAAAAATAGTTAAAATAAATTAACTATGAACACAAGTTTAATTTTCAATAAATTTAATACTTGCTTAATCACCCTAAAAAACATTCAGTTTATATTAGTGTGCACAGTGTTGACAGTGTCAGCTCGAACACTTGAATCTATGAATCGGAATCACACTACCTTTTTATATGACTCGACTGGATATTTGAATCATGATTTTGATTGACTTGTAAGTCAAAGTGATTGTATAGACAGTGTGACTATTGATAGTGTTGTGTGATTCACATGACTCGTTTGAGAGAAATTGAATAATTTTGAGTTTAGTGTGCACTCATGCAGGGCTCTATTAGAAATTTATGTCAAATTTGAAACTATTAGGTGTGCTACAGAAATGTCTGCCACTTGTATTTGACTCAAATTTGTATGAAGTTTATGTCAAATTCAAGCGTAGGCGTTTCCTGTGGCACCCCTGTATATTTTAGATAAAAATAAATAAATAAATGGAATTAAAGGCTCTAAAAGTGTTGCAATCGCAGTTGAGAATTTTCCTAAAAATAAATGATTCTTTAAGTGTCTATGAGCATGCACAGAATAAGTACAGGGTCTCTAACAGCCGAGTTCTCTCGACTGCAGCCATTACTTCTAATTTTTTTTTTGTGAGCACTTTTTAAGCCTTTTGTGGCAACTGTTTCCACTGCCTTTGGCCGGCACGTTGCAAGGGTGTTGGGACTGAGTGAGTGTGAGTATGAGTATGAGTGTGAATGTGAGTGTGAGTGGAGAGCTGTGTCTGCTGTGTCGAGTCCCGTCTGTGCACGCTTTGTTGTGCCATGTGGCATCGAGGCAGCGTGCGGCATTGTGGCAATGCGTGGCTCGAGTTGAGTTCATAGCGATGCCGAATGCCATCAAACGGCAAAGGGCCAAAAGCGTTTTGTCCCGGCATAAACAACGCACAACTGTGTGAGTGTAGTGTTGTGTCCCCTTCTCTCTGTGTGTGTTCACCATTGCCAGTACACACTGTATGCGATGTTATCGCGTGCCACAGGATATTGCACTCTAAGCCAGTAGATGGCGTCATGTAAAGCTGGACAACATCCGATTAAAACTTTACGATGTGCGTGTATCCCAGTCGAGTCTCACACTCTTCCTCTCTCTCTCTCTCTCTCTCTCTCTCTTTATGCATGTATGTGTGTGTGTGCGTTGGTCAGCAAGTGGATAAATTCTCATTTACTGCTCTTTTAAGCATGTTGTTGTTGTCGCTTTCTCTCTTTTTGCTTTGCTTGCCAGCTTGTTACGAGCATGTTGCTGGTTAGAGTATATTAGTTCTCTGATAAAGCTTGCAACGCTGTAAAGGGGAGTATAAAATTCATATATTCCTAATAGATTTCGTTAACTTACTTTGTTAACTTAAAAAAATTGATAAGACTGTCAGCCAAAAAAAATTTATTACACTTTTAACAAACAATATTATTTAATACATAATATTTAATATATTCATCCCAGCTTAAAGCTTTAAGTTATGCATTGAAATGATTTCTGTAATATTCAAAATAAATATTAATTTTTATAATGGGAAAAAGATGTGTAAAATTACAATAAAGTCCAAAAACTTTATGTGAAAATAAAAGCATTTAAAAATACAAAATTAAACCAAAATGTTAATTTAATCTTACACATTTTTTTTTAATTTATCCCCAACTAAATTAAATTTACATATTTAATCCTTGATACAAATACAATAATTTTGTAAACATTTTTTTAGCTTTTAAATAATATACATATATTTCAAAAATGTTTATTATGCACTTAAATATTTTCCCAAAGATTTTGATTCTACGAGTTTACTTACATATAATAATAATTTTTAACAATATATTATTTAAAAACTAAAGAAATGTTTACAAAATTATTTTATTTATATCCAGGCTTGAATACGTAAATTTAATTTAGTCGGAGTTAATTTCGAAAAATAATATGTAAGATCAAATTGAACTTATCTGATTGACTTTTCACTTTATAAAAATGTTGAAAATTAACATTTTGGTTAAATTTTTAATTTTTTTTTTTAGTTTTTTGGACACAATTGGGTAGTTTGTCTGTCAATTTCTGTTTATGTATGATCCAAACTAACAAGATATAATTCTCCTTAATAATCTTTCTAGTCTCTATCTTATATTATTTTTCTTTTATTACAAGCGTATTTACACTTCGTCATTTGCATATCTGCCTTTGATAACTTGTTTAATTTTTTTTTTGCAAGTTGCGCCCTCTGTTGGCCAGTTTCAGCATGTGTGTAAATTGTCCACTCGTTATGTGGGTGTCGGAGGCTGAGTGTGCTCGATGGTGAGAGGGGTGGGGTGTGTGGGAGAGAAGGGGGTTAGTGTTTGGGGTAATAGCGCGGCATGTTAAACTGACCGCAAGCATTGTTTATCATTAAGTGTGCCTGTCTGTCCCACTGTCCACTGCCCCACTGTCCCTTCTTTCCCTCTTCATTCCACTGTCCCTTCGTCTATCTCTGGCTTGGCCTGAAGCCTTTCCTGACTCGTTGCCACATGTGTCACATGACATATGCGCTCCCCTTTTCCCTTTTCACCCTGTCCAAACATGTGTAACGCGGCTTCTTCTTCTTCTGCTTCTCCGTGTGTTTCAGCCACGTCCAGTTAATGGAGCCGTTAGTCAGTCCTTGTCCTTCTTTCTCCAAATGAAATGGCAGGCTCAACTTTAAGCACTCGAACATTAAATAAAGGAAATAAAATAAACTGTAAAGTTTTTTCGACCGTCTCTTTCCCCAAAATCCCGCTTAAAAGAAAAAAAAAAAGAATCCCCAACCCTCGATGAGTGCAACGAGTGCATGCAAAACTTTTGTAATTAGGAAGCAATGTCGGTCATTAGTGCCAACGGGGGTTAAAGGGTGTTACGGGGTGCGGGGCTGGGGGTGCGGGGTGCGGGAACTGCAACTGCGGCTCCAAATGGCTGCCGAGAAGATGATGCCACAAAAACGCGCCAGCAGTCAAAACAATAATGCAAATGTGCAGTTAAAACAAGAAAAAAACAAAAACTATTTTCGAATCCACGAATTTGCAATACGCTTGAAAAACGATGGAGGAGAATACAAATAAACAGGAACCGTAATCATTATGAAATATCTTATAAAAATTCCATAGCTATGATTATTAAAAAAACTTTAAGGATTCCCTTCAATGATAATGATTGATTTTGAGCGAAAATATAAAACTCACAAACACTCATTATTTGAAATAATTTTTTTTACGTTTGATGGGTCCCCTGGACTTCTTTTAAGGGAATATTCAAAAAAATGTTCGAAAAATCCTACACAAAAGCCACGAATTAAAAGTGAGTTTTATTTTGAGCGAAAAAATTAAAAATCATAAATAATTATTTTTTTTTTAGATTTTTTTTTTCGCTCAAATTTAATTATTATCACTATTTTATTGTATGTATATGTATCATTGATTTTCGCGGTCCCTGCAAATAAAATGTTTGGAAAACTAGGTATATTGGTTTTATTTGTATTCTAATTTGATTCTGCATTAACATTTTATTAGGGTGGAAAACTTTCCCTTTTTTTTTTAACACTGTTCACTTTTTAAAAAACTTCAAACTGTAATAACATAGTAAAAAAAAAAAAAAGGCGGTCCTATTGCGTAGTGTAAATTTTAACATTTTTTGATTTTTAATTTGATTTTATAATTCTCTTATAAATTAAGCATTGATACTTTTTAAAAGATTTCAACATTTTTTCTAAGTTTTGCCAAAAATAATTCGATTTCTCTGTGGTATTCGAATCTGCATAAGAGTACTCATGTATTAAATAACTACAATTCAGTTATCGAAATTAAGAAAAAAAATGGAAAAACTAAAACCCCGACTCCTATTTTGATATTTTATTTTGATATTTGCATTTTAAACATAAATCAAGAATTGAATTCACAGCACAACATTGAACCCTAAAGAACAATATAAATTTGAAAGCAAGAGTGAAATTTCAAGTAAGAAAACAGTCAATGATTTAGTAAATGTGCCCAATATTCAACTTTAAAATACCAAAAAAAATACAAGCAAACAAAGAGTTGCTGAACGAGATGCTGAGATGGCAACCGACAATGCTGCAAATAGAAATCGAAAAAAAAAAATACAGACTTAAAGGCGCAGTAGGGTTAAAGAAGGGGTAAATTGAGGCAAGCAAGAAGTTGAAATGGTAGAAAGAGGCGTTGGGGCAAGGACGGCGGGGCGTGGCAATTGGTTGAGCATCAAACGAAATTTTAATAAAGTTTGAATGCAAAAGTTTCTGATTTGAAATGCATATAAAAGTTAACTATTTCCGACGATGCAACGAAAAACTGCGCTGAATGTGTGTGAAAAGTTTGTTCAGCATTTTCTTCTTTTTCTTTATTTTCTTGTTGTTGTTGTTGTTGTACCATTCACATTATGCCGATCAGTAGGGGTATAAGGGGGGGGATGGGGCGATTTGAGGCATGCCCCAAACAAACAGCGGATGTGGCAAGCACTGGCCACGCCCCTTCGACTGACGAGAGGCGCCGCCGCCATCGCCGTCGTCGTCGTCGTCTGTCACTGAGGCGCGCCAGGCCATGGCCATAAATTAAAGGCAACAAACCGAGCACGGAAGCAGCTCGCAAACGGACACGAGAGGGGAACAAGAGGGGACCAAGTGGATTTGCGGCCATTACATCTTTCGGGTCTGGTCTGGGACAACTGAGTGCAACTGAGCCATGGACTCAACATCTACACGGAAAAAAAGACCACTTTCTAAACTCAAGAACATTTATCTTACATATTTTGTTCTTGAAATAAAAATATTTTAAGACCAAATTATTAAAACTAAGAATATTAATCTTGAAAATCGTAAGCTCTTAATATTAGAATAAAATTCTTAAATTCAAATATTTTATTCTTAATATAAGACCATTTTAAGACCAAATTATTAAAACTAAGAATATTGTTATAAAAAATCTTAAGCTCTTAATATTAGAATAAAAATCTTAGATCTTAGATCTTTTTCTTTTCAAATAAGAACAAAAATCTTAAAATTTTGCAACTTTTTGAGACCTAGAATTCACAACTGGTTCTAGCGTCTCAAAGATGTCATTAGGCTTGGATCGCTAGACCTCAAGTTAACTAAAAATTACTTCATTCTTCTTAAAATTTTAAGAAGCTTAAACTTTTTTTGAGAATTTTTGTCTTGAGTATTGAAAACTTTTTGCCTTAAGAATAAGAACATATAATCTTTATAAAATAATAAGTTGTATTCTTATACTAAGATTTGTGGTCTTGAAAATATTAGAATTTATGATCTTAAAAATAAGAACTTGGTCTTACGCACTTTTTAGACCAAAGTTCTTAGTTCTGAGACCAAAATCTTGATTGTAGATGCTTTTTTTTATCAGTGTACAACTACATCTACATCTACAGTCGACCGTCTACAATTTGCAGACTGGAAGCACCGGAAGCTCAAGCTGTGCTGTTAAGTAGCCTCGAGTCAACGTCGAGTCGCGTCCTGGTTAACGATCAACTTGTTTGTAGCCTCAACTGGCCCCAGGCCGGACTTGAAGTTTTTTCCCATGCACAGATGCAACGGATGGAAGTGTTTCATTCAACCAGCGAGTGTACTTCTCTCTCTTTCGTTCCCTATCTCACTCTCTCTCTCTCTCTCTATCTGTGAGTGTGTGTAAAGTGGAAGGACGTTTGCTTTGGCAAATCCGGGACTTGTTACCATTGCATGTGGCTGGAATATTCATCTACGAGTGCAGCCACAAACTCTTTATGACTTTTTCATTGCCAGCTCAACAGCTGTTTTAATGCAAGATTTGACTAGAAGATACCTTAAATAAAAAAGTTCCTGTTTGCAATTGAATTGTAAAAAAACAATTTCTGCATTCTAATGCATACCTCGAATTGTCTGTTGATGAAAATCAAAAATATTTAGGAAATAAAATTCAAAAATTTTGCTTTTCTTATCTAAGTCAATTGTTAACAATTTTTATACTCTATGTACGGTGGCTCACAGTTAAAAGTATACACCCTTATTTTTGCTTTAACTGCTTTGTAAGTCAAGATATCACAGTAAAAAAATATTTTTGAAAGGTCGTTTAAATTTCGTTTGAATGTCACAAAACTTTCCTTAACCCATTGAGTACCCTTGGAAAATTTCGAATTTATGTAAAACTCACTTTTCAAAACTTTTTTCCTCGATTTTTACAAAAAATATTTGGATGCAAAAAAATTATCGGAACAATTCTAAGAGTGACTGTAAAAGAAAATTTTCAAAAATATTTTTGCTAGTATTTTTTAAAATTTTTTGAAAGTCCTAAAAATTACAATTTTAACCAATTTTTCCTCATTTTTATGAAAAAGTGCCTTTTTTCAGTTTTCAAAAAATTAAAAATTAATAAGTACACTCTTTCTTTTACTATAACAGCTATTGTAAGTCAAGTCTTCAAATTTAAAAAATATATTTGGAAAGGTCCTATAAATTCCGTTTGAATGATGCAAAACTTTCCTTAACCCATTAAGTACCCATTGAAATATTCTAATTTTAAAGAAAGTCAACTTTCAAACTTTTTTCCTCGATAATTTATTTATTATGCAAAAAAAAAATTTAAAAAATCTTTTCGCTTATATTTTTTATAATTTTTAAAAATTCATTAAAATGCACTTATTGTATAAAAATAACAAATAAGTGCCTTTAAAACATCGCAACTAGTTAAAAATTTATGAAGTTACAACTAGTTAATACTTCTGTCAGCTGTTCTCCATCATAACAGTTACAGGTAAGTTGTTATTTGTGTCTCGTAGAATTAAATTAACAGAATAAAAAATGTTAAAAGCATCTGTTATTTTCACACTGTTAAAAATACCAACAACATTATGCTGATTTTAGTTTCTCAAAGAGTAGTAAAATGATATCGAGACTACATTTTCGACAATCATAAAATAATAAAAACATTTGAGATTCGTGATAAGAACAACTTAATTAGAACAAAATAATTTGCAATTATGGTTGACTTAATCTAAATGGTAATTTCCATTGGACTAGTTGAAAATGTGCCGAGTGTGGAGTAGGTTGTTTGTCTTCCTGTTGCTGGGTGGCCTCTGGTCAAGTGTTTCCTCTGCACCACATAATGTGCCTCGAGAGGAAACCGATCCGGAGCTGACAGCGGGTTATTTTCAGGGTGACATGGACGTGGTCTTTCTACGGAATGGCATATTAGCGCCAACTCGTCACTGGCCCAATGCCACAGTCTACTACAAGATCGATGAGGAGTTCGGTGGGTGCCTGAAATAGAAATATCGTTAAGTTCCGATTATGAAACACTTCTCTTTTAGATGCTCCACATGTGGCACACATTGAATTAGCTATGCAAATCATTGAGCGCGATTCCTGCATTCGATTTCTTCCTGCCACTGATGAGACTTTGGGCTATCTTTTTATTATCGTGTCCACCTCGGGATGTAACTCCAATGTTGGTTATCTTGGCCGTGAGCAGATACTCAGATTGGTACCCAACCCTTTGGATAAAGGATGTTTCAAATTGGGCGTCATTCAACACGAATTGCTTCACACCTTGGGCTTCTTTCATCAGCATAGTTCCCCGAATCGTGATGAGTTTGTCCAAATTGTCGAAGAAAACATCATGGAGGGCAAGGAGAACAATTTTCAAAAGTTAAAGGAAATTCGTGCCGGTGATTTTGGTGTGCCCTACGATTATGGCAGCATTCTACACTATAATGCCATGTCCTTCTCCAAAAATGGACAACCAACTATTATCGCCCTAGATCCGGAAGGTCAAAGCCAAATGGGTCAAAGACTCGCTCTAAGTGCCGCAGATATTACTCGCCTGAATACGATGTACAAATGTCCACTGCAGACGTAAAATGATTTATGTTGATATTCTGAAAATGTAGAAAACAAATTAAAAAGGTGCACAATTTGGAGTAAAAATTTAAATTCAGAAAGATTTTGTTTATGGTATGTAGAGAACCAATTTGTTTAAAAAAAATTTTTCACAAGAATTATTTTCTAGGATACTTAAAACTTAACAAATTGTGTGTTGTAATATCTAAATATTATTATTCCAATTAATTAAAATTTTAGTTCTCATTGCAAAAATTGTTTTATAAATTTTAGTCGTTTTTTAAGCAAATTTATACAATTTTAATTAGATTCAATCAATTCATGGTATGTTAATAAAATTTGCAATCTATCTCATTATTTCAATTCATGAAATAATTTGTGATCATTAAACACACACCTTTATTATTATTGGCGTATATTATTTTGTATGTATATTAGAGTGAGTCAATTTGTATGGACCAAAAAAAAACAACCCGAAAATGGGTACAAAATACACATAAAATGGTACCAAATTTGTATGTATTTTGTACCCATTTTCAGGTTGTTTTGCCAATGTTGGTGGCAAAAATCTGTAACTTTTGAACTAGATGAGATATCGGGTTAAAACTTGAGCTATATATTCTCAATACTTCAAAGCATTTTTTAAAAGAAAAATAAAAGTTGGCGTGGCACTAAAAAGGGCGTAAATTAACGGTCAAATGCAAATTAATGCCAATTTTATCATTTTTATTTATTAAAATATATTTTTTTAAATGTAAAAAAAATAATAAAAATAAATTTTTAATTTTTTATTATATTTTTTTATTTTTAAAAAATTTATAATTTTCTTGAAAAAATGTTAAGTGAAACAATATACTTTTTATGGACTCGCTTAGGTATCTAAACGTGTTTAAAATGACAAAAAAATACGCAAAATTTCTCGTTAAAAATCGGAAGCTCGAAAATGATTTTAGAGCTTTGTCAACGAATATATGTAAATGTTGTTTTATTTAAAATTCGATGTAAGTTAAGACAACATCAAAAGTAGTTAAATATGAAGCTACAATTATTCGAAATAATTTCAGGTAAGTTGTAGATACACACAACAACATAGCATTAAAATAACAGAATATAAAATGTTTTTAGCATCTGTTATCTTCACACTGTGAAAACAGCACATTTAAAATAGTAATAAGCGGAACTGTAGTTCTAATTCGACCACAAAATGAAAATACCAACAACATCGTTCTGATTTCAGTTTTTCAAAGAGTATTAAATTGATATCGAGACAACATTTTCGACCTTCATAAAATAATAAATCAGTTTGAGATTTGTGATTAAAAACAACTCAATTAGACTGAGATAAGCATGCCAAAAAATAATTTGCAATTATGGGTGAATTAATCTAAAGGGTAATTTCCAGTGGACTAGTTGAAAATGTGCCGAGCGTGGAGTAAGTTCTTTGTCCTCCTGTTGCTGGGTGGCCTCTGGTCAAGTGTTTCCTCTGCACCACATCATGTGCCTCGGGAGGAAACCGATCCGGAGCTGACAGCGGGTTTTTTTCAGGGTGACATGGACGTGGAGTATCTAAGGAATGGCGAATTGGCGCCAACTCGTCACTGGCCCAATGCCACAGTCTACTACAAGATCGATGAGGAGTTCGGTGGGTGTTAGAAAAATAAAAATAAATTATTAAAAGCTCATACAACACTTGTTTTTAGATGGTCCATATGTGGCATACATTGAAATAGCCATGAAGTTCATTGAGCGCGATTCCTGCATTCGATTTCTTCCTGCCACTGAGGAGACTTTGGACTATGTTTATATTATCGTATCCACCTCGGGCTGCAGCTCCAAGGTTGGTTATCGTGGCGGTGAGCAGACAATCAAATTGAAGCCCGGCACTTTGGATAGTGGATGTTTTAAATTGGGCACCATTCAACACGAAATACTTCACACCTTGGGCTTCCATCATCAGCAATGTTCCCCGAATCGCGATGAGTTTGTCCGAATTGTCGAGGAAAACATCACCGAGGGAAAGGAGAACAATTTCCTAAAGTACGAGGAAGATCGTGTCGGTGACTTTGATGTGGCCTACGATTATGGCAGCATTCTACACTATAGTTCCATGGCCTTCTCCAAAAATGGACAACCAACTATTATCGCCCTAGATCCGGAAGGTCAAAACCAAATGGGTCAAAGATCCGCTCTAAGTAAATCAGATGTCATTCGCCTGAATACTATGTACAAATGTCCACTGCAGACGTAATTAAAGTGATTTATGTTGATATCCTAAAATAAACGAATTACAATGTTGCACAATTTAGGGGGGAAATTTAAATTCAGAAAGAGTTTGTTAATTTTATGCAGAGAACAAATTTGTTCAAAAAGATTTTTCACAAGAAAATCACTCAAGTCTTAACAAATTGATTGTAGTTTAAGGTCTAGGCAGATCATTATCTAGGATACTTGAAACTTTGTGTTATAAAAGTTATTATTCTATTTAATTAAAATTTTACTTCTCAATGGAAATAATATTTTATAAATATTAGTCTATTTTAATCCATTTTTTTTACAAATTTATTAAGATTTTATCAAGTCATGATATGTTAATAAAATTTACAATCTATCATATTAATTCAATTAAGAAATAGTTTGTGCTCAGTAAAAAACATTTTTATTATTTTTATTTTTTTTTTTATTTTTATTATCAGCATTATAATCATTATAATAATGTTTTATTTATACTCAAAGTATATTCATTATTTATGCTATGATTCTGT
>JBAMBJ010003111.1:0-36567 GCA_037043495.1 Drosophila recens | reverse complement strand
AGCTTTTCAGTTGGAAAACTTTCAATTGAAAATTGCCGTGGAAAGTTGTGTTCTCAGTTATTCATTTACCTAATGTTTACAATTGTTGTTGACTTTATAAAGTTGCGAGTCTACTCAAATATTTAAGGAAAAAAGCTATTACATTGTGAATTAGCTAAAATTACCATTAAACTTTCAACTGTGCTTCCGTTCGAGTTCTGTTTTCGGGATAATAACTTAATTGAGCCATTGCACGCATGGAGGGAGCTCATTAAAAAGTTGAGCAACTGTCTCCAGCGAGAAGTTCCTCAAAATAAGTTGGTTATAAATATGTATGTAAGAATAAAGTGAAACTTGCCAAAGACGAAATCATCTGCAATTCAACTGAGGTTGAGTTAGAGAAGTTTTACTGTAGAGGTGGATGGTATATAAGACATGGTTTAGATAGAAGACTTTTATAGTTTTAAACATGGTTCGTTACGTGCCTCTTCTGGCCAATGGCCAACGGGTGAAGCTCTCTTGGCCATTAACATTGTTTAGACTCAATCACATCTTCTGGCCCTTGGATAAGAGTACATCAACCAGCTGGAGATACTTTGATTACTTTCTCGCTTTAGTAGGCTGGACAATTCTCATGATTCAGAATGATTCCGAATTGCGCTATTTGCGCTACAATTGGAATAATCTGGATCTTCTGCTGGCCGGAGTTCCCCCCTATCTAATCCTTGTGGAGGGACAACTGCGCAGTGTTCACGTTCTGTGGCGTCGATCGCAATTTTATGATGTCTTGCACAAGTTCTTCAGCTCCATCTACGTGGATCGCCAAGTGGAGCCTCAAACCTATCAGAAAGTTGAAAAGAAATTACGTCTAAATCGAGTTGTGTCCGCTCTCTACTTGGTGGCAGTTTCTGGCTATGTTCTCGCGCCAATTTGGATGCTGGTCAAATGGCGCAGGGACTATTTGTACTCAATGATTCCGCCCATTGATGTGGAGTCTCTCTACATTTTTGTGCCCCTCACATTGAGCAGTGTCTACGTCGCTCTCCAAATTGTCTCCATGGTATTTGGAGAAACCGCTTTGCTCTGCGAACTGTTGGCCCATTTGAGGGGTCGATATGTGTTGCTAAAGCGCGATATGGATGCATCTGCGGAAAAGATTTTGAACGCCCATCAGCGACCTCAAATGGCACAGCAAATGCGGCAGCTTCTGGTTCAAACAATGCGTCGGAACGTGGAACTGAACCGGTTCACTGCACAGCTCGAGGAACATTTTACAGTGCGAATTTTCTTCATGTTTGCCTTCAGCGCCATTTTGTTGTGTGCGCTGGGCTTTAAGACCTATGCGGTAAGTGTGTGTGTGTTAACTGAGAATCGAAAGAAGTTACCAGGGTAAAAGTTATCTGAGTTAATTTGATTCATTGCAGAGTCCATCGGGCACCTATATTTTTCCTATTTGGTTTGGCGCTAAAACCGTGGAATTGCTCTCTTTGGGCCAACTGGGCACCGATTTGGCCTATATGGTAACTAAACTATTTAATATGATATGTGTATTTTGATTATGATTATTATTATAACTTGGATTGAGTTTTATGGTCTGTTGATCTGTTTTTTTCCTCCGTGAACGAGTTTTTATATTTTCTAAACATTATGAAAAATGAGTGATGTATTAAATTAAATAATTTTTTTTCTTATTTAAAGAGAAGACTTTAGAGAAATATTCCTTAGCTTAGTTTAAATATTTCATACTTCTGTAATTTTTTCTTGTATATTTTTAAGCACTTTATATCAGGGACCGCAATTAAGAGTTATGAGAGACTCGATAAACTTTTAACTTCAATTTTTATTTAAAAATTATAGAATATGAGTAATTTTTTAATTTTAATTACATATAAAAATTTAAAATAACATTTATTTTTAAATTTTTATAATAAAAATTGAAAATAAAAATTATTTTTTAATTTTTATTTTGGCAATTGAAAATAAAAGTTATTTTTAAATTTTTTGTATACACACAAATTGAAAATAAAAATTATTTTTAAATTTTTATTTAAAAAATTGAAAATACATAATAATTATTCTTAAATTTATATTATGAAAGTTAAAAATAATAATTATTCTTCAATTTTTATTATAAAAGTTAAAAAATAAAAATTGAATGCAAATGTATTTTGAACCGGAAGGTGTATGAAATGAAAATTGAAATCAAATTATTATTTTATCATTTTTTGTATATAGATCGAAAAATAAAATTTTTCTATAAAATTTGTTTGATAAAAATCAACATATAACTTTTGTTTAATAATTTATATTTTAAAAATTATAATCGTTACGGTCCCTGCTTTATTTTCTCACTTTTTAGATAGATCTGCAGAGTACCATGTACTACCAATCACAGTGGGAACAAGTGATATATTACTCCACAAACTCTCGTGAAAACCTGCGACTGATGAAGGTCGTCGCCTTGGCCATTGAGGTTAATTACAAGCCCTTCTATTTGACGGGTTTGTCATACTTTCAAGTCAGCATACAGACAGTTATCAAAGTAATTTCTCTGCTCGACGACCTTTCTCATAATTACATACTTATAATACCCTTTTCTTTTTTGCAGATATTACAGGGCGCCTTCTCCTACTTTACATTTCTCACCTCGATGCGTTAATTAAACGAAAATAATTTAATACAAATTTTAAATATATAAATTTTTATGAATGAATGAAGATTTAATAAGTACACGCATAAGGAAATGTTTCTCTTTTATTGAATTGAAAATCTAATCAAATATTTATATGTTCAATTAGGCAAAATGTCAACTTTTAATTGTTTTCGTTAAACTGTTAAGAAAGAATAATTTAATTGAGCGATTGCACGCATGGAAAAGCTCAACAAAAATATGTAGATTGAATTTTGTGGGTATATAAACAAATGTTTAGCTGGAAGTCGAGTTTAGTCTTCGAAATGGTTCGATACGTGCCTCTTCTGGCCAATGGTCAACGGGTGAAGCTCTCTTGGCCATTAACATTGTTCAGACTCAATCACATCTTCTGGCCCTTGGATAAGAGTACATCAACCAGCTGGAGATACTTTGATTACTTACTCGCTTTAATGGGCTGGACAATTCTCATGATCCTCAACGATGGACAATTGCGTTATTTGCGATTCCAGACGAATGTGAATGACTTTATGTCAGGAATGCCAACATATCTGATCATCGTGGAGATACAAATCCGCATTTTACATATCATGTTGCACAGGGAACAACTTCGAGAGGTGCTTGAGAAGTTCTTCAGCGCCATCTACGTGGATCGCCACAAGGAACCCAAGATCTTCCAACAAATTGAGCTCAAGTTGCGTCTAAATCGATTTGTTTCTGGACTTTATTTGGTCGCCATATCTGGTTATGTTCTGTTGCCAATTGTAATGCTGGTCAGAGGACGCAAGCAGTTGATGTTACCAATGATTCTGCCCTTCAATGTTGAACCACTTCACATATTTGTGTCTCTGACACTGAGCATCGTTTGGGTTGCCCTGCAAACAGCGACAATGTCGTTTGGGGAAACTTCACTGCTCTGTGAATTGATGGGTCACTTGGAGGCTCGTCATCAACTGATTCAACGCGATATGGATGCATCCATAGGGCAAATTCTGAGAGCTCGTCAACGTCCTCAAATGGCACAACAAATGCGTGAGCTTCTGGTTCAAACCATACTTCGGAATATGGATCTGAACCAGTTCAGTGAACAGCTCGAGGAACATTTCACAGTGCAGATTTTCATCATGTTTGCCTTCAGCGCCATTTTGTTGTGTGCGTTGGGCTTTAAGACCTATGCGGTGTGTATTTGAACGATTACCTGAGAGTCGAATTATCACTAACTTGATTGATTGCAGAGTCCATCGGGCACTTACATGTATCCCATTTGGTTTGGCGCCAAAACTGTGGAGCTTCTTTCAATCGGTCAATTTGGCTCCGATTTGGCTTATATGGTGATTATGATTCAGTTCTAACTTTCTGAAATAATTGTTTATTTCCTAAGATATTTTATTTATTGCTTTAATATTTTTTAAGTGTACTTTTTAATTTTTGCTTGAGCTACAAATCTCAAAAAAAACTAAAAGTAATTGTTAATTTTCATGAAATTAAACTTTGATTGAATTTAATTGATAATAAATTATGTTCAGAGTTTTGATAATATTTAAAGTTTGGTGAATTCAATTAAATGCATTTTGAAATTGATTAAACGCCATAAAGCATTATCAAATGAGTTCTTATATAATTTTTTTAATAGTTTAAAATATATGAATAAATCATAAAGTTGTTTGTAATTCAAAAATAATTTATTCAAAACTTTAGTGAGCTTAATTAAATGCATTTAAAAATAGAACAAAACGCCAAAAGGGGTTTGCAAATGAATTCTCAGCTGAATTGATTAATTGTACAGCATATGCGAATATTTAATAATGTTGTTGTGATTTGAATTTAATTTATGAGAGCCTATAATTGTGACTCTGAAAAATTAAATCGCTCTCAATATGTTTGGTTATTTTTATAACTTTTTAAATAATATAAAAAAATTTTGATAGTATTTTAATTTTATATTATTATACTTATGCTTATTAAATATGTTCCTTGAGTTATCTTCTTATAAGTTTAACTTCTTCCATAACTTAATTTATTTGTGTCTTTAATAAGTATTTCGTTTTGCAGACAGATAACCTGAGTACCATGTACTACCAATCACAATGGGAACAAGTGCTCTACTACTCCACAAACTCTCTTGAGAATCTGCGATTGATGAAGGTCGTTCTCCTGGCAATTGAGCTCAATTATAAACCATTCTATTTGACGGGATTGACATACTTTCGAGTCAGCTTGCAAGCTGTCATTAAGGTGATTGCCAACTCATTCCCATTTTTACTATTTTTTTTTATAATATTTTTCGCTTTATTTTCTCTTTGTAGATACTTCAGGGCGCCTTCTCGTACTTTACATTTTTCACCTCGCTGCGCTGATTGTGAGGTTTCAGTTGCAGTTTCAATTTCAGTTTCAGTTTCAGCCTCGAACTCCTGCTGGAGAATCGCACAATTAAATAAATCGTAATTTTTTAATGATGCATATTTCGAAATAAAGCGAGAAATGTGAATTGAGTTGCGGAACTGTCGCAACGGGCTACTCATACAAATGATTGTACGTTAAAAGTCAATTATTGGTGAATTAATTTTAATTAAATTAAATTGATAAAATTCAGCATTCACACATCACCGACTGCTGTCGACGCCAGTCTGATTTTCATGTGTATGTGTGAGCATAAAAATGAGCAATAAAATATTCATGATTTCTGCTAAAGGCATCGAGTGCAAAAAAAACTTGCCAAAAAGTTAATAAAACTTTTGCCTTTGGCATTTTGAGTTCTTCTCTAGCTCTCAAAACCAGCTGATCACAAGCATTGCCATAAATCTACCAGTCTCTCTCTCTCTCTCTCTTTCACTCTTTTACTTCCTCTGCTGTCTCTTTCTCACTGTTATCACTTTTGCCATGTTTCTATTTCAATTTCCGGCAGCACGAACG
Source organism: Drosophila recens (assembly GCA_037043495.1). NCBI lineage: Eukaryota > Metazoa > Arthropoda > Insecta > Diptera > Drosophilidae > Drosophila > Drosophila recens. The sequence continues at coordinate 31,025 of JBAMBJ010003111.1, read as the reverse complement.
TTTTGGTAAATTAATCCATTAAAGTTTTGCCCATGAAATGAACAAAAGTTTTCACATAAAAATCTATGCATCTCGCTCGCACACTAACTCAAGCCGTCTCGCTCTGGCAATGTTTTATCTGCGGTGGGTTTTTTGTGTGGCTCGAAGTTCGAACTACTACGACATGCGTCAGCCTCATTGATAATTAGAACCGTCCCGCCCCATTAGCCAATTTGCACTTCATTAGCGCCGCGTTGTTCGAGCTCTTAAGAAAAAAAGAGAAAGACACTGAGCGAGAGATGGAGAGAATGAGAGAGAGAGTGGGCCATAAACTGAATATCGAACACAGAAACTCAGTTATTCAGTTATTCAGCTGGCAGTGGCTTAAAGGATTCCTAATGAGTTTTTATTTGCTCATGATATGTTGACGAGGAGTCGCTGCGAAATTCACACTGAGCCCATTTTCCATTTACCCGGAAAATGAATGCTGTGACACATTTATGAATATAGAGCTTAAGTCCTGAATGGCATTAGCATTTTATTCATATCCATATCCATATCCATAGTTGCCACACATCTCAGATAAAATTGATTAGGGAAGCTGCTTTGTCAGCATCATCTGTCATTTATCATAAATTTATTAAAGCTTACGCTTAATTAGCATTGACATCAAAAATAAATAATAAATATAGAAGCAGTTTTGATAATAAATAAATGGATGTGTTTTCATTTAGTTTTAAGAAGTGTATTTCATTATATTCAGGCGTGTTCCAAGTTCCGAACGTTTTCAAAAGGTAAAAACGAAACGAATACAAACGTTTTACAATTTGCTGTTATCAATTCCGACCGAAATGAACTTGTTTTTACTTTTCGAACTCGGTTTTGAAAACGTTTCGAAAATAAATTATTAATAGTTATTTCAGGTCGAATATAGCAGATACAAGGCTAAATTAGACTAAAACTTCGTTGTTCGAATTTTTTTATTCAATTTAAGCAACTCTTTAGCTTTAAATTGCCAGAGTTGGTATCGATAACAAAAATTGAAATTGACTACAAATTGAAATTCAGAACAGCCCGGTTTTGTTTTTCATGCAATATTTTACAGGTGCTTATAGCACACGTTTTGAAAACGACAATTATTGTCGAATTTCGGAATTCGGAACCGCAATCAACTCGTTTTGTGGCAATTTAACTCGTTTTCGGAGTTCGGAACAGACCCGATTGTGTTTATCTTTGAGCTTTTTGCTTTTGTGTTTTAAGAAATTTATTTTACATTTAATTTTAAGTTGTCATTTTTATACCTTCTTTGGGAAATATTCAAAGCTCATGACTTTGTCCAATATCAATCAATTTCGATGAAGAATGTCTTCACATTTATTGTTTATTATTTATTTATTGGACACATATCTCTTGATTCTATATTAAAACTTTGTTTATTTGAGAAACTCTTTTTTTTTTTTGTAATTTTTGCGACAAAGCGAATGGCAAAAGTGTATTCAGGGATATTCTGTGCAAAGTTATTTACATATTGAACAGAATACACAAAGATTTAATTATGTTTAAACAGCTTTGCAGTTGGCTTCTATATGCTTAATTAGACAGTTATAATTTAGCTTTTCGCAAAGTAACAAATGATAAGAAATTTGCTATAAAAGGGGTCTCCCAGTTCAGTTCTCGGCGTATTCTTGTTAATTACAATCGCAGAAATGCTGTGGAAAATAATTTGCATTATATTTATAATTAATACACATTTAACACTTTTTGATTCTATTCAGATTGCGGAGTTTAATGAAACAAAAGCATTTCTTGCGATGAGTTCCCAGTTAAGGCCCTATTCTCCTTCAGCTTGCTGTTTTTGGACCTTTTTTGAAAAAATTCTCATTTGAAAACGCAAAAAGATATTTGAATTTTGTTTTTTTTATTGAATTAGTAATGAATGAAAGAAAATAAAAAAAAATTGTTTGCCTCGACACGAGGGGTGTTCAAAAAAGTAATGAGACTTCAAAGTTGGGGGTTGAAAAAAGGTGTCGTCACGGCGGCCACGATTCCGGGTCTCCGGAGCGTCGGAAATGAAAAAAATATAGGGTTATGATCAGCATAGATGTCATTCTGGCCCGTAGTGAAATAAAAATTTTGCGATTTTTTTTGACAAAATGGCGGCCACTTGAATTGAAAAATCGAATTTGGACCCATTTTTTTGTAGTTTAGTGTAAAAAAAAATAGTAAAAAAAATCGCAAAATGTTTATTTTACTACGGGCCAGAATGGTGACAATTCTACGTCGATTAAACTTTGTTTCATTCAAATCGGTTCAGTAAAACTGGCGGAATCGTGGCCGCCAGCTCGAAAAACGTGGTTTCGAGATAAACGCGTTCAAAGTTTTGACTCCACGTGCACTAACATTGCTGGATAAAAATGGCCATATCTCCTTAAGTATTTCGAATTTCTAAAAATCCTTTTAGGGGCATATTCACAACTACCCAAGCTATAAATAAATGCAAAAAAAAAAAGTCGAAAAAAATTTTTGCTGAAAGAGAATAGGGCCTTAAATGAACTGAGGTAAGAAACGGAAGCTTTTAATCTACTTTAAATGCAAACTAAACTTTTTATAGCGCGGAGTTAAAACGTCAGGGCAAATTGCCAAATGATTTAGTTAAGACAACAGATCTGCATCATTTGATATCCTATGGACGTAATTGTGTCGAAGCAACTGAGAAATCGAAATCTAGTGGTATTTACGAGATACTCATACCCAGCTACAGTAAACACCCCTTCAGAGTGGCCTGCGATGCACAGACTAAGGAAGGAGGCTGGACAGTCATCTTGAGTCGCATGGATGGCAGTGTGGATTTTTATAGGAACTGGAATCTATACAAAAAGGGATTCGGAGATCTGGATGGCGAGTTCTTTTTGGGTCTGGACAAAATTCATGCTCTGACTGCAGAATACAGCCAGGAGTTACTCGTAGTTCTCGAGGATTTCGAGGGAAATGAAAGGTCCGAGACATATGAGAAGTTTGCCATTGGGGACGAGGACGAACTTTATATCCTACACACTCTGGGCAAAGCCACAGGAACTGCAGATGATTCCCTCAGGCAACATCACACCATGAAGTTCTCCACATACGATCGGGATAATGATCGTTACCCGAATAACTGCGCTGAAATTTACACTGGCGGCTGGTGGTACAACGAATGTCACCACAGCACACTGGGCCGGATTGCCGAATAAGTGGCATAAAGTCGAAAATTGCATATATCGAGCTGAAACTTGGCATATTTATTGAATATACCACTCTAAATATTTAAGCAATATTTTGAGTCAGCTTGACCACCCTACCCCGACTGCCCATATAAGACAACATGACGTATACGTGATTTAAATTATATTTACATACAAACAAGCACATCTAGAAATTTAAGCCATCGGAAAAGCCGCAAAAAGCCGCAAACCGGATTGTTATTATATTTTTATGAATAGGTTCTACTTTTTTTCAACATACATTACACATCGCAGAAATACGCAGAAGACTTTTTTTTCTCTACAGAAGACGAACACTTTGGGTAAATTTTTTCTTATTGAACAACACAAAACAATACACATATTATCACATATAACAAGTTTTAACACAAAATCTTTTCATTCAACTCCAATTTACATACCTCGGTCTTCAAAATCCATTTTTAATAATAACCAATTTGCTTATCGTGTGGAATTGCCAAGCGCACAAAGTCAACAAAAGTTTGCCGCCAATTTTGTCACAAAAGTCAGCTGTTTAATCGGCTGACTTTGGAGCTTGATAAAAAATGCCAGGGTTGCATTTTTAGCAAAAATATTTATTGATGCTTTCTACAGAGGGAATCTAGTATATATATGTTAAATAAAAATGTAGATTTGCTTCAATTAAATTTTCGACTTTATGCCACTTATTTGTCAATCCGGCCCAGTGTGCACAGGTAGGACAGACTGTAGTTTATTTTAACTTTGTTTATTAACTTGAATCCTTGCAGCAATTTGGCGGGAAAATATAAGGATAACACCCATGGCAAGGGCATCAATTGGTATCATTTTCGGGGCCATCTGTACTCACTGAAAAGAGCTGTTATGATGATAAGGCCAAGGAAGTAATTTATAATTAATTTAACTCTGCTCTACTTTTATTTAATTTAATTTATAAGGTTGTTTCGTTTCAAATTTGTATATTCTATTAAATATTTATTAAAAAATTAAATTTATTATTTTAAATAAAGCTCAATTTTAGCTTGTATAATTATAAATACAGTGATGGATAAAATAATAGAAACCAAAATAACTTTCAAATTTTGAACACATTTTTAATAGCATTATAAAAAGCTGCTCATGAATATAGAAACCAGTTGTTTTGCTAAATTTTGAAAAATTGTTAAGTTAAAATTATAAAACTAAAAAATACCAATTTTTCCGAAGCAATTTTAAAAATACAAATTAGCGTTTCTAATATATTTTCCATCACCGTATGAAAGCTTTAATATTATATACTCGTTTTAAAGTGCACATTAAATTGCTTAATGCTAAAAAGAAAATGTTTCTAAATCATGCTCGTCGACATAAATATATATTTATTCACATGTTTTACATATGTAGAATTCAAGTACATTTGTAATTTCCAACTCTCTCCATCTTTGTCTCTTCCCTTATTGCTCTCTCTTTCATTCTCTTTTGCGCTGACAACGCCCGTAACTCGTAGTGAACTTTTGTGTAAAACCACTGAAAAATTTTATATTTATGCTTTGGTGTTGCCAACTGAAGTTGAAAAACAAACAAACAGCAACGCACTCACACACACATAAAGAATTGGGGTGTGTGTGTGTGTGTGTGCGTGTGTGTATGTACAAGCGAATGTAGCAAAAGTTTTAGCTTGTAATTATCATTAGCGATATTGTGTCTAAAGTTTTGAAGCCGCGTATTAAGCGCCCTGTGAGCCACTGAATGCCAAATGGATGCTCTGAGTGTGTGCAAGTGTATGTGTGTGTGTGTGTATGGGTGTGTGTGTACAAGTGTGTGTTGGTGTGGCAGCCACAGTTATGCTTCAAAAAAGCGCACACACATACATTCAAACTTTTGGCTTCATTTAACTTGGCATTTTGATTTGATTGTAGAGACACAAAGAGAGCAAGGGAGAGAGAGAGAGAGAGAGAGAGAACATGAGAAAGAGAGAGTGAAAGAAAATAAAAAGAGCAGCGCTAAATCAAATTAAGCGTACCAAATAAACGCCGAATGACGCCCCGCCAGGAAGAGGGACGGGAAAAAAACTTTTAATTGCCAACGCAATTTCTTTTATATTTTGCGATTTTTTTTTATCATTATTATTATTATTATTTTTGAGCGATATTTTCTTCTTGTTTTTTTATTTTTCTTGAAAAACTTGGCCAAGCAGCTGACCCTTGCATTAAATTACGTGTCATGCAATATACTTTTTATACCCAGTGAACAGAAAAAAGATGATTTAATTGAGGTATATAACAAGCTAAAATTTTATTATTTATTTGAAATTGAGCCAAAGCTAAATTATATCATTTAAGCTGCACATTATAAATTTAGATGAATTTCTTGCATATACTTTGACTTTAAAATGTCTTTAACATATTAAAAGAATTTTTAAAAATTAATTCTTTGCTATTGCCAACACGTCGTATACTTAATTTGTGTATTGCATGTATTCTCTGAGTGTTAAATAAAGCTTATCCAATGAAATCACAAGTCAGAGGGTAGTTTTTAGTCTCTCACTCTCATCTGTTTCACATTGTAGCTTGTCGCGTGGCAACACGTCGTATGCTTAATTAATTTTAAATGCACTTTTAATAGTTTCTGAGCGTCAAGTTGCCAAACGAATTTCATGAAATGACTAACGCTGACTCCGAGAACATTTCCTGCTGCGACACCTTTGTGTGTCACCTTTAAGGTGACTCGTTAATTTAACTTTCGCTTGAACTAAATAAAATAAAAAGTATGAAAACTAAGTAAGAGCAGAAACAAGTAAATCGCAAAATGGTTGAAAGGAAAAATGTAACCAGGCGGAGCTGGCAGCCCATTCATGTGTGACTGCATTTGTCAGTCACTGTTTGTGTGTGTGATTGTGTGTGTGAGTGTGTGATTGTGTGTGCCTGAGCTGTGTGTAATTATGTCTGAGATTATGCCCACAGTCATGGCGCTAGCGACGTCTGTGTGCGTCTTTAATGCCTGCACCGTCAGCTCGTCCTTTTTCTTCTACTCCTTCTTCTACTTATTCTTCTTCTTCTTCTTCCTTTGTATTCCACTTCGTGTCCTTGCGGTTGTCCTCAACGTCAAAAGTTTCTGTGGTTTCCTCGGGTGCGAATCTCTGAGCATATCTCGCACTCGCTGTGGCAATGTGCTGATGTCTTGGCATTTGCTTTTGCTTGTGCTTCAATGACATTAGCTGAAAGTGAGTTAATTTAATTAAATATTTTGATTGGGACTATCTTTTAAGTGTCCACAATTTTATTGGACTGGAAAAAATAATTTGTATTTTAAATTTTTATTATTTATATTATTTAAGCAATTTTCAAAAAATTATAAAAAGTACAAGCAAAGATATTTTTGCAACTTTTTGCTTTGCAGCCACACCTATATTGTTAAAAATCGAGGACAAAAAGTAGACATTTGCATAAATTCGATATTTTCAATGGGTACTTAATGGGTTAAGGAAAGTTTTGCTTCATTCAAACGGAATTTAAACGACATTTCCAAATATACTTTTTTACTGTGCGAACTTGACTTACAATAGCTTGTTTAGTAAAGAAAAGAGTGTACTTATTATTTTGACCATGAGTGTATACTCAGAATAATTTCAATAAAGAAAGAGATTTATATTTTTACACGGAAAAAAAAGAAAATTGGAAAAATTCTTTGCTTTGAGACAGAAATATTTGATTTAAGTTCTTCAAAAAATAGAACGACAAGTAAAACATAATTTTACAAAATTTTTTAGCAAGATAGTTTTTTTAATAAAGCAGAAAAGTTTTTCCAAATTAGTTTTATGATTTCATCAACTACTTCTTAAGCTTTTAAAGTTGTTTAAAACTATATTAATTTGATATTATATTTTTAATAAAGTCACCATGCCAACAAATGCCATTAGGCACTTTTTGGTTTTCCGAAGCTTTCAAACTTATCACAGCTTTTATAGCTTTATAAATATTAAAGCTCCTTTGCTTAGATTAATCGCTAAGTTTAAAAAGCTTGTGTCATTGCAGTTTTTGGTTGCTGACTGCTTTAAGTGTGGTCTTAAGATATTTTGTTCATATGCGCTGCTCTCTCTGACTTAAGTATTCTCATTTCCCTTTAGCAGCTGACGTTGTTGTTGCTATTGTGATTGTTGCTGCTGTTGCTGTTGTTGTTGCTGCTGCTGTTGCTGCGGCTTGAGTTGCTAGTGCTGCTGGGTTTTGGCTTTGCCTTGGCTCATAAAGTCGCAGGAAGTTATTATCCTAAAAACTTTACCCCTGAGGGCAATACAAACAAAGGCGTAGCACAGCAACAAAGCGCAGCATTCAAGTCTGACTATGAAATGGCAATGCCTGCACTCACTCTCTCTCTCTCTCCCACACACACACACACACACACACACACACACACACACACACCAACACACACTGGGTGTGCTTTGCCTATGCATGAAAATAGAATGTCATAAAATTAGAACGATCATAAGCAGCGCAGCAGGCAACGAACGCATCGAGTCAAAGCCAAGTCGAGTCGAGAAGTCAACACACACACATACACTCACACACACACACATACACACATACACACCCACCCATACAAAAACTTGGCCAACGCTCTGACTTTTTTACAGCTCTTGGCAAAAAGTTGATGGCCAGGCGTTCTAGTGGCCGCCTTAACCCATTAAATTCGCTTTATATTATTCCAACAATATATTAAAAAACCGAAATTCCTAAGATGATGGCTTTCCTCTCGACACTGCACTGGGAGCTCCAATGTGCTGCGCAGCTTGAATCTTAAATTTCATTTTGACTTTGAGTAACACAATGTCTTAAAGTTCGTATTAAATTCGCTGTTGATCTAAATGGTTTTGACTGCTAACTTAACCGAAATTTTAATGAATACAAAGTTAATTCGTAAATTTTTCATCGTTGTACACATTTTAAAAATGCATCTTTTAATTTGTAACTTTTATTTGATGTCAAAAATTTATGGAATATTGCTTTTTAAACTAAATTTAATTCCTAGAATTTCCAATTGCACATTTCTTTTGTTTAAATTAGCTGATTTTTAAAGAAGTCTCTATTTTCCCATGTTATTTCCTAGATTCTTATTTTTTCATTTGATTTTATATTTTATGTACATATTTTGAAAATGGTACTTTTAGTTGCTACTTTATTTGTTTGCTAAAATACATTTACATTTTTGAAATAATTTGTTTTAAAATTTGTTTAATTTCCAATACTTAAGAAATTGGATAATTTTTAGAAAAATCTTTATACTTTTTATCATTTTTAAAAAAGCTGTTATACTTTATTTATATTTTCCCTTCTTATCTTATATGTTCTTATTCCCTCATTGGCTTTTATTTTACTTATTTTTTTATCTATTATCCATTGCCTATTATCTATTTTTTCTTATATTTTATGTGTAATCTATTATCTTTTATCAGTTATCTACAGACACTTGTCGCTTTATAATAAATTTTAATTTTTTTTAATTTCAAGATATTCATTGAAATAAACTCAATTTTCAATTCACAGCTGCGGATTTTCTCTTGAGTTTCTGACTTGGTTTTCCTTCAAGTTAAGATTTAAGTAATGAGTCTAAATCAAGCTAGTTTTAAGGGCTTAGAGATTGTCGTGTTGCGCGTTTGCACACGGATAAGTTGAGTTTACAGCTATCCGGTTGGCCATCCTGTTGGCCATCTTCAGCTGTAGTTAAAAACGCAAATGCATTGCCTGCATAAATTAAATGTTTACGACTTCCGCTCTCTTTTCTCTGCTCTCTTTGTGTAAGTGTGTGTGTGTGTGTGTGTGTGTGTGTGTGTGTGTGTGTGTGTGTGTGTGTGTGTGTTGCAGGTGGTTGCTATTAAAAAGCCAAAATGTATTCGTATTATACGCGTCGTGTGCATACAACACCCAGCAGAATATACACACACACACACACATACACACAGCTGCAGAGATAGCTAGGATTATGGCCATGGTCATGAAGCTCTTTTGTTGGCAACTGTCTTTGTTGTTGCTGCTGCTGTTGTTGTTATTGTTGTTGTTGTTGTCGTTGTTGCTGGTGCGCTAATTTTTAATTACGACCACTAAATATTCAATTTTTAGTGCCAGGCAAAGGCAAAATGCAAACACTTCCTTTTCCGGGCGATGCTTTTGTTTTGCGGATTAACAGTCAGGTAGCAGTGTGAAAGAGACAGAGACAGAGAAAAAGAAAGAGAGAGATAGAGTGTTGATTGCTGGTCGGTTAGAATTGCAAATGCTGTGTTTATTTTAAAGCCATATTATCTCAACAGCTTCATTTCAACTGCAGATTGCAGACAGCGATTTATTCTGAGTTGCTCAAAAGTTCAGCTTAAGCTGGAAATCTTAAAAATCTGCTCAGCATGGAAAGTTTCTATATACAGTTCTAGAGTTCTTTTAATAAATAATATAAATGTTTAATTTTATGAATAGACTTTACTAGGCATGACTTGAATAAATCAGGAAAGTCACTAAAAGTTCAATTTTAAGAAGATTTACTGTTTTCCAGATAAGCATTTTTAGAATCCCCTAGATGAAATAATTTAGTATCTGTAAAGATTTTTGATTCTGTTGATTCTTTTCGACTTAAGTTATTTTTAAGCAAACAATCTGAAAATTCTAACAATAATTGTGTTTCTAGACAGTAATCAGGAAATATAAAATTATGCTGTGAGAAACTGGAGGGGTGCATTTTAGAGAGGCTTCACTGTTTGCTTGATAAGCAAGAGACCTTTTTAATTTTTATAATTAGAATAAAATATATGAAATGGAATTTCCTAGAACTCATTAGAAGATAATGTCTTCTTGCCCAAGCTGATGTACTTATATACTCGTAAAATACAGATTAATACTCTTTCATAACCGAACACATATTATAATATAAATAAAAAATTAAATAAACATACAAATATAATATAAATATACTTTAATTGTACACATCTAGTTATTTTTAAATCAAATGTGCTAAAAATATTACAAACATTCCTATATCCGACATCTGTTATCTGATGATATTAAGAAAATGGAATGTTAACTTCGAAGAAAAGCTTTCTATCTTAAAAAGCCGCAGGCTGCAACAAATTGAATATACCCTGTGTACTCTACAAGACCCGAGTAGAAATGTAGATAAGAAACTCAAGCTGTTGTGGAACGTTCACTTAAAATTGAATTATCAGTTTCAATTTACATTCCCTCTGTTAAGCTGCGTTCAATAATGCTTCTCCGATATTATATAGTGTTCTCAATATTTCCCAGTTTAATGCTGGCATCAGTCTGTAAGAAAGAAAGGGGGCAAAGCTTGTTGTAAGTTATAAAATCGATCTCTAACGTGACAATAATTTAATCACCAAGAATTAAAGTTTACAGAAGCTTTTTTTTGTTTTTATTTAATATTATGAAAGTATTATATTGAAGTCTTCGTTATTGTCACGGCGAACGCTCGATGAAAAAGAGAATGATTTTTGAATTTTTATATTTTTTAAATTATTTTTTCTTTTTTCTATAAATCAGTTAAAGGCTCCGGCATTGGCTTAACATGTGATCCCATTTGCCGTGAGGATTGTGGCAACGGAAAGTGCGTGAGTCCAAATTATTGCAGCTGTCACGAAGGCTATGAAAAATTCCAACATAATCCAGCATACGGGTAGGTTTTATCTTTATATTATGATTTGATCTTTAGCTGATCCTGTCGTCTTAGTTGTGTTCCTGTTTGTAAGAAAGGATGCCAGAACGGCGAGTGTGTTGCCCCGGAAACCTGCAGATGCCATACGGGATTCAAGCTGGTAGAATCGACGGGTCAATGTGCGCCAATGATACAGATCCAGATGAAGACAACAGGTTTTGAGACAAGTGAACAACCCCTTTTATAAATATTGAGAGAAATATTGTGAAATCATTCAATCAGCAGATGCTGTTTTATGGCTCTAGCGAATAAGTGTATAAACAATAAAGATTGTTGCTTTTAATTTTTGTGTTATCTAATTATTTGAATTGTATTTCTTTTTCTAGCTGAGTAATCATTATGTTTTTTTTATATTGTTTGTATTTAAATCCACTTTTTATAGCCTATGCCCATTGAAAATGAGCAAAAAAGGGTATACTGATTTTGCGATATGTTTGTAACAGGCAGAAGAAGGCGTGGCAGATCCCATAAAGTACATATATTTTTTATTAGTATCAACAGCCGAGTCGATTTAGCCATGTCAACCTGTCTGTTTTTCTGTCCGTGTGTTTCAACGCGTCAATATTAGAGACCTTAAGAGCTAGAGACTTTAAACTTGGTATGTAGGTTCCTGGATACCGGAACGAGCTTGTTTCGAAATTTGAATCGGGCCGCTATATCATATAGTTGCCATAGAAACGATCTGTCGAACATCAATCAAAGAACTAGAAGGGAATTGGATCCTAAAGAAGTGATTGAAAGAAAACAATTGATAGAAAACAAAATTGTGTTCATTATTTTTATGATGAGACTTTGAAAATGCCATAAATAGGATTAGACTTGAGCTTATCTGCACTGAGGATTGTGACAACGGATCACGCATCTGTACATTTACTTGCAGAGGTCTTTATAGAATCATCACTGCGGACGGCAGTCCGCGCTAGTGACGAAAGCAGCACGAAGGGTGCGAAGGCGACTATAATATTATCTCTCGTATAGACTATGTAAGTTTTGAATACGTTTAACCTTTTTTCTTTCTTGGAAATTAAATCAAGTCAATCAAATGCTTATATATTTCAAGAGTGTTACATTATTACTAATACTATTATTATTATTATTTAATATTACTTTCAACGGAAGATTACTCTTAATATGTTGAACAACTACCGAGAGAATTACACAGTTTCCAAGTGGGCATATTTCAGCATATATTTAACCGAAGTCTAGTACGATATTATAAACATAGTGTGATTTATTTAATTTTTAATTAATTTCCTAATTGGGTCAGTAAATCTACTGCTAGCTTTGTTTAAAACTTTACTTTATTAAATATACTTTGCTGCCTAGAAAAAATATAGATAAAGAGTGAAATACATATGTTACTAAAGTCGAAGAGTCAATGATAGTTTTCGTTATTAAGAATCAATTTTAGACCTGGTGAAACAGGTTAAATTAAAACCAGTTCATGGAGCGCCACCGAGAGATGTTTAATCATGCGGTCAGCTCGTATGATTCAAAGATCTCAAAATATTTACAATCATTATTTGCTGAGCTTATCGTAAAATTTTGATAAAAAAAGAGTTTTTGCTTTTGTTAGTCAGCGTACTGTGGTTTTGTTGTGACTATGCAATGTGTTATCGAGCTTATTTAAGAGTTATACTAAGCTTATAGGAACGTTCGGTTCAATTACATAGTATTACTCTCAAATATTATTTAGGAGCTTGGAACTTTTTTAAAAAAATAAGCACATCTATTATATTGTTACTATTACATATAAGAAAGATTAGAGGAGCTCCCGACTGAAAAACACGCGACACTCAATTAAAAAGTATATTTATTTTACATTTATATTTTTAAGGGTAATGTTCTTACAACTTAAAAGAACTAACGTTATATAATCAAAACCTGTTCATATTTAATATACATATAATATATAATATATATATAATATATAGTATATTTTTTCCACAAGTCCCGGGTATACAATTTTTAGATAAGAATTTAAAGATGTTGTGAAACTTTCACTAAGCATTCAAATATCAGCTGCAATTTGCAATCTCTCTATTAAACTGCATTCAATTGATAGTAAATTAAATTCAACTGCGAGCGAATGTTTCATTCATAAACTCGGTAAAGTCCCTGCTATAAATTCTTTTGTCGATCTTTTTCTCTCTCTTTCTCTCCTTTTCTTTTACACTCCCTCTCTCATTATGTTAATCACGCGGTGTTTTCAGTATTGTTCTATAGCGCGATCGGACAACAACGCGTATTAAAATGCTTCTCCGATATTATATAGTGTTTTCATTATTTCCCAGTTTAATGCTGGCAAAAAAATGTAAAATATCTGAAAAAAAAAATAAAAAACTTGTTGTAAGTTATAATATCGAGACAAAACGTGTCAATTAAGTAAGCGGCAACAAATTAAATTAAGCTCTAGAAGTTTATTGTTGGGTTTAATAAATTAAATTAAACATTTTTTAATTTTTTTTTTTGCATTTTAAGGTTTTCTGTTATTTAAAATTCGATTTTTTAAATATTAAAGCGTTTAAACATTAAAAAATTTTTTTTAAATAAATATAATTTCATTATGTGTCCTTCGCACAGTACCATTGGGAGTGTTGTGAGGGCTATAAATCAGTTGGGGCCCCCGGAATTGGCTTAAATTGTGCTCCCGTTTGCCGTGAGGATTGTGGCAACGGAAAGTGCGAGAGTCCAAATTATTGCAGCTGTCACGAGGGCTATGACAATTTCCAACATAATCCAGCATACGGGTAGGTTTTATCCTGAAATTATGATTTGATCTTTAGCTGATCCTGTCGTCTTAGCTGTGTGCCTGTTTGCAAGACAGGATGCCAGAACGGCGAGTGTGTTGCCCCGGAGAAATGCAGATGCCACACGGGATTCAAGCTGGAAGAATCGACGGGTCAATGTGCGCCAATTTGCAGCGGTGGCTGCCACAACGGACGCTGTGAGTCGCCAGGGCAGTGTGTCTGCAACGAGGGATACATCAAAGGGAACACGGGATGTCAGCCCGTTTGCGAAGTGAAATGTGGTGAAAATAGTCTCTGTGTGACACCCAATAAATGTGACTGCGACGAGGGCTATGAAAAGTTCGACAAAGAATGCTTTCCAATAAAGAAAAGAATTCATATATTAAATACTACAAATACAACAGTGGGAGAAAATCCAAGTATCGAAGATAATCCAAGTTTTGAAGATAAAATGACCGATGTAATAGGCTTTTTAAGGCATTGGATGATCGAACTCTTAGCGGTCATAGCTTTTGTGATAATACTGATAGCGGCACTGTGGATTCTCATCTCTAAACTTCATCAACGCAATTACGATGTAGCTCAAAGAGGTGAGAAATCTCTTAAAAAAATGCATATCAATAGAATGAAGTTCAATACTTATAGTCAGAGACTGTTAGTCATAGTTTAATTTAATTAATTCTCTTCATGCATTTCAGAAAAAGATCGTCCTCTCTATGCGTGCGATAATGAAATGGAAGTATTAGAAGTGGACTCTAGTCGAGTGTATAAAAATACAATAAAAAATAATAAATATTAAAACAAAGTTGTAAATCATATCATTTTATATCATACTTTAAATACATGTTATTAAAAATAAATGCAAAATACTATTATATTAATAATATAATGATAATAATTAAAAATTCACTTACACATTTACTACACATATTCTTCAGTTTGATGTAGCTTAGTTACATTTTAACAATTTTAATATTTCATTTACAAATTTATTTTATTTGTGCTTATTCAGTGCTATGAAAATTCGATCATGAATATCACAAATAAAAATTTGGAATTAAACATAAGAAAATTGAAATCAAAAATCAAAATTAAAAATGAAAAATAATATTCATTTTTGGATGTATGATAAGCCCAAAATAACCCTTATAAATGAAACGGTTACCAAACGGTTATTTCGGTAACTCTGTTTTAAGGTTTCGGTCAAATGAAAGATTTTGTTTTTCGGTTGCGGTTTCAGTTACGGTTTAAACTTCAATCGGTTTTTACCGGTTCAAGGTTACGGTCTCGGTTAGGGTTTTAATACCTGATTAACAGTATATCCTTTTCAGCTTGAGCACATCCTTGGGACTTAAGCCAAGACGTTGACCAATTTTCACACCTTTTTGCAAGGGAATTATGGTTCTTTTTCCATTTTTAGAGAAGGCATAGGGTCCATAGTGCATTACACTGTCATAATCGTAGCCGAGATCAAAGTCCGTTGATTCGTAGATTTGAAAGTTGTGTTTCTCCTCCTCTCTGACGTTCTTCAGGTTGATTTGCACAAATCGATTTCTGTTGGGATCATTGTGCATATGGAGAAGAGCTAGAGCATGAAGTATCTCGTGTTGTATAATTCCTCGGGAAATGCAACCAACTCCCAAGTTGAGTGTTTGCTTTTCGCCCAGATATCCAATGTGGGACCAACAACCAGGCTCTGTTCTTTGCAGAATTACCTGTGGTTCCTTAAGGTCATAAGTACGTCGGAATCTCACACAAGTCTGGGCCGAAATATCTGCCATGGCTGCCATTATCGACATGTAGTCGGGGAAAGCTATAAGAGTATTTTTTAAAGTAATTTGATTTTAATTTAAACATAAATCACTTACTTATTCCTTGGCCAACGCTGTAAACGAGCGTGCTATTTGGCCAGTAATAATCCGACCAGGTTAATACATTGCGATTTAATTTGTCACTCTGCAGATACTTTAATTGAACTGAACTCAATCTCATGTCGTTCTGAGCACTCGTCGCATTCATCAAAGAATGCAACAGAAAAGACAAGAGAAAGTATCTTAAAGTACGCATTTTCGACAATGATTTGTGAATGAGGAGTTAGCATCGGTTTTTATATACGTTTACTCATAGTCTTCAGAGAGATAAGTGCAGATATTTTAAAAATACTTTAATTAAATATGTTTCTTTGTTGATAGGGGAGAGTTTATTAACCTTGATAGCGAGTAAAATGAAATCAATAAAGGCTTGCACTACAATTACTCAGTTCAAAAGGTGGATTCGTCATAAGAATCCATGTTATCAGTTGTTGGATTAATTGCATATTTATTGCATTAAATGTTGAACTTGAAACTGGTTTATAGATAAGCGATTTTCTTCTTTATAATTTGTTAATGTTTGTGTTATAATAATGAGAAGAATTAAAATTTTAATGCGGAACTCTTTCTAATTAAATCAAGTCAAACTTGCGATTTGCAAATTCTTAAACATGGAATACTTCATTTGAAACTTATATTGATTTACTCGGTAACTATAACAACATATTATACATAAATATTCAAAGCTTAGCAAAATTGTTTTTTTGATGTCAAATTTTGCCAAACTCATTTATAACTATATCTAATAATGATTACCTTTTGTTCAACCTTAATGTCTTCTTTTGATGATTCAAATGTATTGAATATTTTACACAACAACTGGGATTTTACTTCAAAGTTCTTTTCATATTTCCGCAATTGTTGCGCAACTTAATGATGATAAATTTCATTGCCTTATTGCAATTTACTCATCGCGTTTTTCGGCTCTTTATCCGAGATGCCTGTCCAAAATTTAATCAGTTTACTGTGTTGACAAATGTAATTAGGTAAACGCTACTGTTGCTGTCATTCTTGTTAAGATTAATTTTGGCAACGTTTTTTGGGTTACGCTAACGATTGCAACTGAGATTTGAATTTGGCCAATGACAAAGGTTGACAACAAAAAGGTGTCGTTAAAGGTCACGACCCGACGTAAAAAACCAGGTAAAAGAAGCTTGAGAAATTAACAGAGAGTTTACTTTCACAACTGAAAGTGAATCAATCGCCCATTCGTTGTGGGAATTAATTTATTTTTAAGCAACAGCTAAAAGTATGCTAGAAAAAAGGTTGCCCCTAAATGAAAGCGATAAGATAGAAGATAAAGAAGCCAAACCAAGGAACTTAATTGATAATAAATACTAAATGGGACTACTCTATGGTAAAAAACGAGCTATTCGATAAAAAATTGTGTTTGATAATTATACAACTTATTTTAAATTGAGAGCTTTATTTGCGAGGCTCATAAAATGCATAAATGTTTATCCTGATGGAGGCTGAGATTGGGTTTGTTGGGAAATCTCTTGAACAACAATTATTTATTTATTCACTTTAATTTTTAATATAGTCACTATTATAAACTTCGGTTTTAAAATATTAAATTCACAATTATTAAGAAAAAAAAAATAGGTTATATATAACTAATTACAATTTTGAATTTAGCCTCAAGATTAATTTAAATTTTAGTTCAGAATTTTAATTATTTTAAAGTGATACTTCTATTATAAATAATTTAATTGCTATTGTATTTTTTTCTCTTATAATTATTCTATTTATTGCATATTTTCATTTTTTAAGTATTTAATTATGTTAGTAATTATAATTAAATACTTAGTTATATATAATTTAATTATTTAATTTAATATAATATTTAATTTGAACAGAATTAATTAGAGCCATAGTTAGTTTTGAATTGCACGTTTACGTTAAGTATACGATTAGATAAGATCTAACGCGAATTGGCGGTCAATTTCCCAGACCATAAATAAGAGTTATAAACTTAAGAACATTCGTTGTATCACAAGCGAATGGCAATAAATTATTGGGTCAGCACATTCCGAGGCTGCTTTGAAGACGTTGTTTGATTGAACGACAGAACAGTCGCACTTAGACATTCAAATCGACAACATGAGAGTGCTATATACGATCCTGTTAGGCTGTGTCCTCTTCAAATGCCTCTCGGCAGCCCCGACTCGGGTGGAGACCGATCCCGAGCTGACTGCCGGGTATACAGAGGGTGATATGATACTCGGACAGGAGAGGAATGGCATGATCAATGAGACTTATCGCTGGCCCAATCGCATTGTCTACTATTACATCAATAACTATATAGGTAAGGCATTACATAATGATAGATAAAGTAGATAGTTAATTTTGACAACTCTTGTAGATCAGGAACATCGTGATCACATCATAAGAGGCATTCGCATTCTCGAGGCCAACTCTTGTCTGATCTTTAAGGAGGCCACAAGTGATCAGGAGGCGTACGTGAATGTCACCTCTGAAGATGGTGGCTGCTTCTCCTACGTGGGCTATCGCAGTCGAGTTCAGCAGCTGAATCTGCAGAATTATGCCCTGGACACGGGCTGTTTCCGTTTGGGTACGATTGTGCATGAGTTTCTGCATGCCTTGGGCTTCTACCATCAGCAGAGCACCTGGAACCGGGATGAGTTTGTGCGAATCGAGGGGGAGAACATCCTGGAGGGCAAGGAGAACAACTTCAACAAGTACGACAATGTCACAGTGGACAACTATGGCGAGGAGTATGACTATGGCAGTGTGATGCACTACACGGCCTATGCCTTCTCCAAGAACGGCAAGATGACGATTGTTCCGCTCGAGGAGGGAGCCGAGGAAGTCATGGGACAGCGACTGAAAATGAGTGATGCGGATATCAACAAGTTGAATACAATGTACAAGTGTCCGAGGAATGTCTAGAGTGATCACTAAATAACAATTACGATTCTGAGAAAACAATAGTTTGATATTGGATAGTTGGTTGTGCTTCAAGTCTTATCAGCAGTCAGCTTTCAGCTTTGTTGCGGCTTCTGGTTATCGATTAGATAAGATCGACTATTGTAAGATTGTTGTACTATATTTTTATTGCCCACCATCCGCACAGGTCTAGGCTATAAATTAACAAAAATTGCAATTATATTCGCTATAAAGATAAAACTGTTGTTAGTCACAAATTCGATTCCACAGAATGGAATTGCATTTTTGGAATCAGTCGTTTACAGTCAAGTCAAGTGACAACATGAAGTGCTGCTTTCTAATTACATTCGTAATCTTTGGTATTCTAACGGATACTCGGGCAGTTCCCGTAACTCATCGGGAAACGGATCCCGAGTTGATTGCGGGCTTCTTTGAAGGAGATATGATAATGGAGTCCCATAAAAGAAATGGTCTTCATAGTGAAACTTTTCGCTGGCCTGATCGGATTGTCTACTACCATTTCAGCAGCAATATTGGTAACTTTAACTTATATCATACCAGTTAAATAATGATTAGCAATCATAATCATTCGTAATTAAATTACGATTATTTTCGGTTTTGCCAATTATTTAATTATGATGATTACAAAAAATCAAAAATAAAAAATCTAAAATTATTACAATTATTCAAAAATAACGAGAAAATAATCAAAAATAATAAAAAAAATCTTTTTGAGCATTCGGATTATTTTTGATTTTTTTCTGATTTTTTCTGATTATTTTTGATTATTTCTGATTAAAAATCAAATAATTTTAAATTTTCACAGTCAAAGTAGCCAAAATAATCAGAAAAAATAAAAAATAATCCGAAATAATCAGAAAGATTATTTTTAATTTTTTCTGATTATTTTTGAATAATTGTAATTATTTTAAATTATTTTTGATTTTTTGTAATCGTAATCATTATATAATCACAATTTGTTCAACAGTGAATTATATAGTCACTACGATTATTTCCAAAAATAATCTAATTGATTAGTAATTCTAATCTAATTCTAATTTAATCTGTATCTGATAATTGTGTCTATTGCAGATCAGGAGCATCGCAATCACATTCTACTCGGAATGCGTCACATTGAGCTGAATTCCTGTCTGGTCTTCGAAGAAGTAACTGAGGATCAACCCTACTATGTGAACATCACTTCGAGTCCTGGCGGCTGTTACACAGCTGTTGGCTTTTTGAACAAAGTTCAGCTGCTCAATTTGGAGACTTATGCCCTGGACACGGGTTGTTATCGTCTGGGAACCATAATGCATGAGCTTCTGCACGCCTTGGGCTTCTATCATCAGCAGAGCACCTGGGATCGGGATGAACACGTGCGAATCGCCACGGAGAACATTCTCGCGGGAAAGGAGCATAATTTTGAGAAATACGAAGAGAATGAGGTGGATAATTTCGACCAGGATTATGACTATGCAAGCATTATGCATTATACACCTTATGGCTTCTCGAAGAATGGCGAAATGACCATTGTGCCTTTGGAAGAAGGTGCCGAGAAAGTCATGGGACAGCGATTGCAGCTGAGTGAAAAGGATATCAACAAACTGAACATTATGTACAAGTGTCCGCGGCATGTGTAACAAGAAACTTTTAACAATACTGATAGTAAATCGGAACTTTGCTTAGGCAGTTTCTTTCCTCTGATAAGATATGATTTTGAACTCTTTTCACTACAAAGATGTTTTACTTTTCAGCTTTTGAATACATTTTTTCATATTTAAAAAGTGTAAAGTTGCTAGCAACAAAAGTAGAAAATACTACTTAAACTTTTAAATAAATATATGATATTATTTTTAGAATTAACTCCTAATCTTGATTCTACTTTTCACTTCCCTACACTTTTTTTTTTTTTTTTTTTTTTTTTTTGGTAGCAGAAAACCAGTTTAAATAAAATATACAAATTTTTTATGGAAAAAAAAAATACACTTTTTTTAATTCCGCCCAAAAGAATGCTACAGTTTTATACACCCAAACACAGGGTGTTTTGGCTATCAACACACCTGTGTTAATCACTATCAAATTACACGCGTAATATTCTGATAATCGGTCAATCGCTTTATGAGATATCACTTGTGGATTAGAAAAGTTCCCCACTTACTTCTGTCCAAATCTGTGTAGAATTCAAGTCGACGGAAATAGAAATGAAACTTTGAAGCAGCTAATCTGGCTAAGTAGTATTTGTATTTGACGGATGCCGTCACCTGTTTAGTATAATATACTTGAAGATTTCATAACAGATATTAAGTCACAGGTTTAAGTGGAGATCGGTTAAAAGAAAGAGCGAGAATACGAAAGAGAGATAGAGAGAGTGGCCCTAGTTCTACTTAGATAAGCGCCATTCAAGTCCAAAGACAATAATAGATTTACTTTACTTGTTTTGCGAAGCGATTACTCGTGTTTTCGTATCTTCAACTTATCGGCCAAGTATCGGGCGGCAATTACTCACTAGTTTACAGCCGGGGAAATATATAGAAATACATTGGGCACTTGAAAAGCCAATCAAGGTGCTGATAATAATGATACTATTTCAATTAATGCAAAAGAAAGACAATTGACGCTGTCATTTAACACGCATGACGTATTAAACATACATTTAAAGAGAGAACTTTGGGACCTCCTTAATGTAGGAAAGGGATGAAGAGAGGGGTTTGGGAACCGTAGTAATAATGAGTTGGCAAGAAGTCTGGAAGTAAACGAAGACTCATAGAATGCTTAGGACGAGGGAATATACATGCTTAATCGCTCAACTAATCTATCGGAAATGCCTCAATCCTAGTGAAAGAAAATTATGATTATGGCACAAGTCACAACAAGTAAATTTAACTGATATTTCCAAAATAAACATTTATTAAATATGTATGAATATTTAAATATTAATGTTTATTGTGAAAACTTAAATTAATTTATGTATATCAATTTATATAAATTTTAGAAAAGTATTTTAGGCAATCACTAAGACATCTTCAAATTCTTCAAAGCTCTGTCTTTTTAATTTCCCCCACTCTAGAGGGAAATAAATAAATAAATAAATAAATATAAATATAAAGTCAATAAAAAGCAGTTGACAAAAATATTTTTGGATAATTTAAAGATAAAAATAAATTAATTACAAATATTTAAAATTATGAATGTTTATAAATTAATATTTAAATAAAATAACAGTTTGCATACTTGCATAATTATATTGGATTTTATTAAGGAAGAAGAAGTACTTTTTATTATCGTTCCTCAACATTAATTAATATGGAATAATGGTAAATTTACATTTATTAATTAAAATGCATTATATAATTTTGAATTTAAAATCAGCCTAATTTAAATACAAATTTAGATCTATTCTACAGTTTTGCAAATTGCGTTTGTTGCACAATTTGTTTTTATCTCTCATCTCCCTTTTAATGAAATGGGATGATAATCTATTTAGAAATTATATAATTTTTAATCAAAAGGCAGTATATAATATTGAATATGAAATCGGCAAAATTTAAATATAAATTTCCCTGTTGTTGTTGCACAATTTTGTCATAGTTAATTTCAGTGTTCCCCGTTGGTATTATCTGCGTACAACAATCGATTGCTTGTATCTAATCTTCGGGCTCAACTCAGCATGGCCAACGGCCAAATCAAATATTATATTTATGTCCATTGGCTGCTCCGCACACTGTTCAGTTAACGTCGAGCAACGTCGCGAATAGGAAGATGCAGTGCCTAATAAATGTGATTCTGCTTGTGCTCTCCACACAATTGCTGCCGAGTGAAGCTCTGCCCCTTCGCCGGAGTGTTGAGCCCGAGGAGATCGGCGGCTTTGCCGAGGGAGATATGCAGCTGACGGAGGAGCAGCAATTAATGTTGGAACATGGACCCAAGGAGCGCAATGGTTTGATTAATGCCACCAAACGTTGGCCCCGCAATCTGGTGATCTATCAAATCTCCGAGGACTTTGATGCGGCGCACAAGGAGGCGATTCTGAGAGGGATTCAGACACTGGAGGACAACTCCTGTCTCAAGTTCCGCGAGGCAACGGACGAGGATGTGGCCTATGTGACAATAACGGCCAATCCGGGCGGTTGTTTCACCGCCGTCGGATATCAAGGTGCTCCACAGCAAATGAACCTGGAGATTTACCCGATCGGAGAGGGTTGCTTCAGACCCGGCACGATTTTGCACGAATTCATGCATGCCTTGGGCTTCTATCACGAACAGAGCTCGGCGCTTCGTGACGATTACATCGATGTGGTACAGGAGAATATTGTGCCCGGCAAGGAGTTCAATTTCAAGAAATATTCAGCGAGTGTCATCACCGACTTCGATGTCGGCTACGATTACAACAGCTGTCTGCATTATCGACCTGGCGCCTTCTCCGTGAACGGCAAGGATACGATAATTCCCCTGGACGAGACGGTGGCCATTGGACAGCGGACAGGACTCAGCAAAAAGGACATTGCGAAGATCAACATCATGTACAAGTGCCCACAACTGGTCTGAGACCTTAGACTTTGTATTTTATTATTATTGTATATTAGCTATACGAGTATTACTTATTATTAGAGCAAAGTGTGATATTTCCCCCCTCCCTTTAACCCCATTGTGCGGTTCTCGATTCTGGAATCTTTGCATGTATATTTTTATAATTTGCAGCAAAGTGAATTGCGTAAATTAAACTTAATACTTACTTACTATATTTTATGATAGCTCTCTTTGACTTTTATGTTTCTTTTTACTGTACTTTTTCTTTTTGCAAAACTGTTCTTGATAAGCAGTCGGTTTAGTTCTTATCTCAAGTGTCGAGCAATCGCAGCAATTGGCAAAATGTTGTTCAATGCGTGTTTAGTGCTGTGTCAGGGCCACAAAATCTGTGCCATCTCAATGAATATGTAGAGGAGATTGCCTCCATTGACTGAGCACATGAATAATTTTACCTTCAATTAGACGCAGGAATCGTTGTGGTTGAGTTGATTGCAAGGATTCGCACTGGCTGCACAGCTGCTAACCACGTGGACATGTCTCGGGCTCTGTAATTGCGTGTTCCTAATGCGATTTATATGCGAGATGCAAATGTCGAGCAGCTGCCGCAACTGCAACTCCAACTGCAACTGCAGCTTCATCTATGCATTTTTGGTCGCTTTCTCTGTCTCTTTCACTGTCTCTGTCTCTGTCTCTGACTCTGACTCTGCCTTCCGCCAAGGCACTCAATTCTCGCATTTTGACAGCGCTTGTTAAGACCATAAATTTGATTTTCGTTGCGACGACATGTCGCCTCGACACTGCCAATGTCTCTGCCTCTGCCTCGTTCACATTGTTTCATTTGAAATTAAGAAAGGACACACACGACACTTTCCTCTCCTTCACTCTCCCTCTCTCCCTCTCTTCTCTACTTTTGGTGTGTGACAAAATTAGCATAGCCTACAGACAACGAGCTTGACAAATTTCTGATGCGAATTCATCTGTCGTCTTTGGATGCTGACAAAATTACAGGGTATATGTACAATCATAATGAAACTTAAAAATTGCTATACAATACTTAAAACCGGGGACTGTAACACTTATAAGTTTTTTGTCAAAAAATTAAAAAATAAGAGTTATTGGCTGATTTTTATAAAAAAATAAAAAAAAATTAAATTAAAATTAATTTAAATGATAAGAATCAAAAACAATTATTATTTTTAAATTTTTATATAAAAATTAAGCCCTAACTCTTATTTCCAATTTTTATTATAAAAATTGACACATAACTCTTACTTTTTGATTTTTATTATAAAAATTGAAAATAAAAATCAAATCGAAATATCTTAAAACTACATATTAATTGATAGAATAAAGATTCTCTGCCTTTATAAATAAGCTTTAATTTCATGAATTTATTAAAGCACAAATCGGAAATTCCTATAATTTTAGCCTATAAGCTCATGAAATATATGTGACTTTTCATAATTGTCGAAAAAAAAGAACTTTAGCAGCTACTTTATCTAAATTAGCTTTCCTTGACATATTTTGTGAAATACTTTAGTGACGCATTACTCATAATATTAAACTAAAGACAGCGGGTAAAGCCCAATTGACATTTTGAAATTGTGATTTTCATATCCGATTACTACTTGTTGCCAAGGAAAAGCTAGTCATAGAATTTGGGTCAAATTACTACTAAATTACAGTAGCTATCATTTAAAATGTAAAAGGGAAAGTTTATTGCAAACCGAAGCGTAATTCCTGTGAAATATGACATGCGATTATGGCCATAAAAATATAAAGATTTGAGTTTAAAATTAGTTTATTAAGGCGCAGTGCCTGTTTGAACGGCACTCAAGTGCTTAATGAATGCTAGCAAAGCTACAGAAGTGATTTCCGACTATTAAGTTAAAACTGAGTACTAGTTTAGACATTGTACCCACGATAAGAAGTGATATTTATGACTCAAACTGGAGTCACATGTGACTCATGAGATATTGGCTTATTTATCGATTTATTCTGAATACATGTACAATTTACTAGTATGTCTACAAATTTCATTAAAAACATTTCAAAAATTATTTAGTTTGTTTAATAAGTTTGAACGGAATTTGGGAATAAATTCACGCAGAATTTCCCTTGGAGCAGTAAATTTCCTTGTTGCATTAATTGACGTTCTCAAAAGTATGCAACAATTATTCTTAATTGACGCGCTTGAAAGTATGCAACATTTTTCGACTATTGAATTCTTTTTTTTTTTTTTTTTCTCAAAAAGTAATTTTTATTAAATTTTTATAAATGTAACATTTTTAACTATTATACTGCTACCATATGGCAGCTTAAGCTAATTTTACATCAGAGACAAAAAAAAATAGTGACTACAATTACATAATAACAATTACAGTGAAATATACAATTCGGATATTACATTAAACTCGTTTGAGTATATCATATTTACATTTTTACAACAGTTGTCTACGACAGGACCCTGGTGGGCAGATCCTGTGGGTGATGTCTTTTGAGTCTCCTCTTCCCTTTGTATCGCGTAAGACGTCGAGTGAGTGCATTTGGGTGCGAGGCCAGCCTGTCTTTATATTTTTCGGCCTGAAGTTGGACCACATCACCAACCTTTGGAACTCCTAGATCCCTTTCAATGTCCCTAGTGCGCATGTACCAGGGAGCGTTGCACATCTTTCGGAGGATTTTGCTCTGAGCCACGCGAATCTTGTTGAGATGGGTTTTGGCAGTGATCCCATAGCCTTGTAGTCCATACTTCCATATCGGACTCAATATGGTCTTGTAAATGGCTACCTTGTTATTTAAAGAGAGCTTATTTCTTGCAGCCTTTGTCAATACGGTTCGTTGAATCATAGTTGCATGTCGACCAAAGTTAAGGTATCTGTCCAAGATGATGCCTAGGTATTTGTAGTGCGTTTCATGCTTAAGGACCGAGCCGCGCATCGTTATTCCTGGGCAGGATCCCACTCTTGTGGCAAAGGTGACGTTTGCACATTTGCTGCTGTTAATGCCAATATTCCATTTAAGGGCCCATCTCTCTAAGCTCCGAACGTACTCCTGTAATGCCGTTGACTATTGAATTCGTAAAATGCATTGTTTAATTGGCCGGCGCATAAAAGTATGCAACGGAAAATAATTCGTATGTGAGCCAAAGCTGAGCACTGCACAGTGGTTCCTCCCATAGGCCAAAAATAAAAAGGTCCAAGTTAAAATTTGGACTTTAAATGTGTCAACACTGTTTTAGAATTGGTCTAGCTATTAAACTGTATTCTTTTTTTTGTTTTGTTCTAGCTGTCCTCTTCAAGAATATCATCGAAAGAGACAGCATGATATTATTTTGGTGAGCAACTTGCTAGTAGAGCAGTCAGTAAAAAAATTAAAAAGCATTTAAAACAAAGTTATTGTGCGGTGGAAGGGATTAATTTTATAAATAAAGGTATTATCTATATTTATACAACAAAAAGTATATATACTTCCTGCTGTGCTTTGTGTAAGTCGGTATTGTGTTAAGTACGTTATTTTAGATGTTCAGTGTTTGTCTTGGCTGTGTTTCGTTAGAGTTTTCGTTATGAAGGTAAAGTCAGGAATCAAAAAATCTTTTTGTATATTATGAATTAACATTTGAAGATTATGTGATGTTAACTTCAAGTGCCGATAGGCGCCAGGCCTCTTGCTATATACAAAAATGTAACCTAACCTCAACTTTAAAAAAACATATGTATTTTCTATGGCAGCTATATGATATAGTCGTCCTGACTTTGACCAAATTTGGTCAGAATGCATTAGGCCATCCCATATGCATATTGTGTCAGTTTGGTTGAGATATCTCAAACAACAAAAATGTTGTTCATACTAAGACTTGATTTTCGACTGATCATTCATAATGATATGATATAGTGGTCCGATTTCAACCAAATTTGATCAGAATATATTAGGCCATTCCTTTATGCGTATTCTGTCAGTTTGGTTAAGATATCTCAAACAACAAAAATGTTTTTCAACAAAAACTCGATTTTCGACTGATCGTTCCTATGGCAGCTATAAGATATAGAGGTCAGGGTGTATGGGACCATCCCATATGCAAATTCTGTAAGTTTGGTTCAGATGTGTCAAACAACAAAAAAGTTTTTCATACAAACACTTGATTTCAGACCGATAGTTCATATGACAGCTATATGATATGGTGGTCCGATCCGGCTGATTTTTATACATAATCTTACTATAAATTTATAAAAATTTTGAGTTAAGTTTTAAGCCTCTACCTCTACTAGAAGTATTTTTGGCCGCCTTCCCCATACAACAGGAACCAGTGTGCACTGCTATGGATCATAAATAAAACCATTTGCAATTGCATTCTATATGCAAATCAGGTAAAAACTACAACAACAAAAATAACCACATACCGATGATTTTTTTTTTGGCACTGGCTTTGTGATATTTTTGGTTTAGCTTCGTTTTTCCAATAATAATTCAAATAAACGAATAAGTTTTACCAAGCAGGGAAAAAACTCAGTTCGTGGTTTTGAGAAAACCGCAAAATGGTAAATTTTCACACATACACACACACACATATCAAACAGTGGCAGCAGCAGCCGCATGAAATATGAAACAAATTGTAGCAATTTCCCAGAAGGCGGCGGACACGCAAATGTGACCAGTCAGAAAAGGAAAGAGACAGAGAGAGAGAGAGAAAAAGCTGAGAGTCCTGCGTCCAGAATACGACTTCAGCTCCTTGTGCTGGCTGCGATTTATTGCTGACGAATGCGTATTCAATTTTAAAGCATGGCATAAATGATTTATACATTTGATTTTATTTTTCACGCCAGAGCCTCAGACTTAGCGTAAATATATGGGAAATCAGTTGCTCAAGGATCTGCTTTGGCTTCTGTTATGGGAAGTCCTTTATGCTTCCGTGTTTCAGCACAATTTCGCATCGTTCATATTTATGACTATGACGTCGTAAAAAATTATGCTTTAATTTGATTATGATGCTGAACAGTTGCTTCCGCACACACACACACACACACACACACACACACACACACACACACACACTTGTCTGTGTGGTGACACGTTGCGTATACGCAACGCGTCTGCTTAAAAATTCGTTAAAAAGTTATTGACAAACGCATCGTTCAGCGAGTGAAGCGAATTTTGCTCAACTTCTGACTTTGTACAAAGCCATTTTTGCGATAAGCCAAAAAAAAATAAATAAAAAATTATCCTGACTTGCACTTAAAGTTGCACAACCAGCAGATTGATCTACTCAAAGTATTTTTATATATTTTTCTAATTTTATTCTTAATGATACTCTAATACTGAATTTCAATACTTGCTGAGATATAGTACTTTGCTAGCTTACGGTATGATCCACAATGCTCTACAGATTTTTCTTACAATTATTTTTAAAGCCAGTTTTGGTATTGCCAAAATGAGATCAAATTATCATTCAGTTTTTTGATTAATTGAAAGGATTGTATGTATATTTTTCTCCCAATAAAAATTTAACTTTAATGTTCAAATATTTATTTTAATTTTATTTTATTAATTTTTGTTTAATTTTGAATCCAACCTAGCAGCGTTCGTTAGAATCCAATTGCGAATAAATGCAACATTCACATAGACACCAGGATAGTCAGGATTGCCACACTCATGGCCGAAGGAAACAATGCCGACGAGTTCGTTGTTATAAACCAATGGACCACCAGAATCTTTATGGCAGGCACTTTTGCCAGGGGCGGCTGCACAGATATTTCGCTCAGAGATAAACGCGTTTTTTTCATAGTCCTCGGCACATTTCTCGCGTGGTACGATAGTCACATTGACACTTTTTAGTTTAATCGGTTGTTTTTCAGTTTCAGTTATACCCCATCCAGAGACAAGGACTGTAGCTCCATCTTTTGGCTCTGACGTGGCGAGTGAAATTGGCTGAACACCAACGCCGAGTTCTAAAGGAGAACTCAACAGTAGCAAGGCAACATCAGTTACCACTGAATTAGGGGAAAATTCCTTATGAACAGCCTTCTTACAGACCTGAATCAAAGATCCTCCGCTGTTGTAGACATCGGAGCCAGCACGTACATAAATATCCCTGGCTTCTCTTTCGAATACACAATGGGCAGCAGTCACAATAATATTTCTATTATAGATGCTGCCACCACAGTAATGATTTCCCTCTTTACCTTGCAGCGATACTTGGTAAGGTGTTGTCTCAATCGATGTATCCACTCCTCCATAGATCCGACCACCAATTTGGTGACCGTAGAGTAAAGTTGCCGTCGAAAGCAGAAATAAGCTGGTAAACATGGTAAGTTTTTTCTGAGCTTAAAACGATTGACACTTCTTCTTTTATAGTGCATTGGGTCTTAAAATTATTAATTTATTGCTGTCTTATCGTCATAAAATAATTAATTTATTGCTGTCTTATCCTGTCGTAATTTTCTAGAATATATTAACTTTTTAATTAAAAAACTAGGTTAATACTTTCATCTGAATTACTTCCGCTAGTCAATGAATTTCACGATAAGATATTTCTGGAGCCGAGCAAGTAATTTAAAGCATAGGTCAGACGAGCGTTTTTTTTACAGTCGGTGAGATTTGCCATTCACACTATTCGCCTCGTTGTTCACACCAAAATCCAATCGTTTTTTTTCACACTGGTCACACTGAACACAATTTCATTTCATGCATTTCTTTCACCGTCGGTGAATTTTGCCATTCACAGAATTCGCATCGGTTGTCAATCAAAAATACCATCGGTTTTTACTCTCACAAAACCTGCTTACACTCTAAACAATTTCATAGAAAAATCCCTCAATCTAGTAGGCACAAAAAACAGGTCCTATTTTATATAGCTGCCATATAGTCAATCTGACCGATTTGACCCAACTATTTGGTTTATAAAGCTATTGATTTGAAATTTGGTTTACATACAATTCTTATGCCCCCAAAATGACCTATCAAGTTTCATATGATTTGGGGCACTATTTCATATAGCTGCAATATAGTCAATATCACCGATACTGACCACATGCAATTTTGTTTATAAAGCTGTTGATTTGAAATTTGGTTTGTACACATTTCTTATGTTTCTAAGATGACCCACCAAGTTTCATATGATTTGGGGCACTATATCTTATAGTCACCATATAAAATATTTAACAGATTTTTGAAAAAAATCTTTTTTTTTAGTTATTGAGCTGAAATTTAATTTGAACACAGAAATTCTAATTTGGATTGGTTTGCGCTATCATAACATATTTATTATAAATTGTTTTTATATTTTTCATACTATTTATTCTTCTTCTAAAACAATTATCAAACTTCTATTGCAACTTGGCCAATGCTTTTTTATATAATTAGTAAATGCTTTTACTTTTTGTGAAATGGAATTATTAACTCTTTCGTTTAAATGTTTTTGGAGATAATTTGTCCAATATATACTGTGCAATTGCCTCTACTGATTTGTTGTTGCTCCAAACATCAATAAGCTCAGAATGGCTAAACACGATCTTAGCTGCAATAAAGCAAATTTTTGTTAAATGGGACAAATATGGGCAGGAAATGTTAATGACATTGAAATAAGTTTACTTGCCTTAACAAGGTTGCATTTAAACCTTTTTGCAACTCTTTGCCATACAGAAGTTCTAGTTCACGAAACACAAGACAATTAATTAGGAGTTATCTAAACAAAACACATAACAACACATTAAAATAACAATGACAAAACTACTCAACAATAACAAAAGCTTTATTATAATAGATTTTTAAATACCTGGACTTGCGTTTTCCATATTTAAACTTTTTGATCAGCTTTTATTTGCTAAAGTGTGCCCAAGTAAACACAGACAATATTTTCAGCTGAATTGTCAATGACGCGTGCTTCGAAAAATCAGCTGTTTTGGATGGCCCGCCAAAAAAAAAGGTGGCAACTCCATGCAAAACCGTTGATGATTTCTTTTAATTTGAATATGTAGATGATAAAAAAAAAAAATATTTCAAATCGGAACAATAAAAAAATTTGAATTTATGCCAAAAGAAAACCGAAAAAAAAGCCATAG